>RCUC01141768.1:0-101179 GCA_003697995.1 Taxidea taxus jeffersonii | reverse complement strand
ACTCAGAAAAGGATATTGGAATGCTCCCTAATTTTCTATGAATAAGATTTTTCTTTGAAGTATATGTAAAGTCTTTGTTTTTTTAGTCTGTTAATAATGGCACATTGCACCAACTGATTTTAAAATGTTAAACGAATCTTGCATTCCCAGGATCCTTTGCCATGATACATAATTATCTTGTATATGATATATATTTTATATGGTGTATTATCTTTTATACATTACTGGATTGAATTTGAGAAATTTTTGTTAAGAATGTTTGTTTCCTATGTTCCAAAGAAATAATGGTTTGTTGTCTTCTTGTTATCTTTGCTATTGACTTCTAATTTAATTTCATTGTGGTTGGAAAACATGCTATGGATAATTTGAATTTTTGAGTTTACTGAAATTTCTTTTATGGCTAAGCATATAGTTTATTTTGGCAAATATGTTAAAAAAGAATGTGTATTATACTGTTTTCTTAAAATGTTTTCAAAGATGAACTATCTGAAAATTGAAAAATGTTCACCACGATCTTCCAAGAAGGAAGAAATAGCTCCTATTCTATATAAACTAGAGGCATATATTTTTTTAAATTTTATTTATTTATTTGACAGAGAGAGAGATCACAAGTAGGCAGAGAGGCAGGCAGAGAGGGAGGGGGAAGCAGGCTCCCTGCTAAGCAAAGAGCCCAATGCCGGGCTGGATCCCAGGACCCTGAGATCATGATCTGAGCCAAAGGCAGAGGCTTTAACCCACTGAGCCACCCAGGCGCCCCTAGAGGCATATTTTTAGATATCCCTTAGTTCCAATGGATTCCTACAGAGCAACCTAATATTTACTAGAACAGGGTCACTCTGCTATTGGAATTTTTAAGTATTATCCAGTTAAAACTCCTCATACATTTGAATATTAACTAGATATTAGTCAAATGTTTGACAACTGAATTCAGGCAATTTTTAGGTTTAAGCATATTAGCATATATGCCTACATGGGCATCCAATAATAATCATTATTTTGCTTATAAATTATCAGCCTTGATAGAAGTGGCATGTTAACCACTAGAAATAAAAAAACACAACTAGAACTGCCTTTTACTGAAATGACACAAACAATTCTTTCTTAAACTCTCAAAACTTTTGATATTCTATTCAATAGCCAATAGGATATACACATATTTATATAGTATCACTTCTATATCCTGGTCTTAATTATTTTCTGGATAAAACAACACACCATAATGTTGTTTTTTCATTAATTTCTATGATGAGTTTTCCATTTAGTATGAACAACTTTAAAATTAAAGCTTTTGTGAAATCACATTATCTCATTTTAAGTTGGAGAAAAATATGCTGGGCAGAACATAGTAAAACTTGTGCCAAAATTCAAATGTTAGAAACACAGTTTGAGAGAGTTTTTAAACATGTGTCATAATGGGTTTCTTCTATCCTTATGTTGGGAGGTTGAATTTCACTACTAACATAATCCTATTGTGGAATAAAATATAGCAGAGTTTCCTCTACTTATATTAGTTATTCGTGGGCCAAAGTAGAGTGTCGATTATGGTTGCCAAGTTCCTATGTAGACAAATGAATCACAGGAACACAGTAGCTATTTTATTTGGGGCCTTGCTGAGCTGCAAGACTTTTAATGGGTTAAAATAATATTTTGGGTTTTGAGTAGAAAGTGTGAACTATCGAAAACACAGACATTTGGCTTTAAAGTTTAGGACAAAAACAACACCACAGGCAAAGTCATTTTAAGAAACAGACTCACTGAACTTGGCAATAGGATCCCCTGAGTGAGGGTCTCTCTGTTTCCTTTGGGCTCTGTATCAAGGAAGCCAGTCCGATGATACTGAAACTCACGAGAAAAGATCATGCCCTTCCTACATGTATGCCCCCAAGCGTGTAAGTAAGAAAAGTTGTTTTAGCTTATGTCTGAATAGCCATGAAGAGATGATTATTTACTTCTCTTCTAGTTGGGAAGACAGTAATAATGATAACTATTGCTAAACACCAAGAAGATAGAAACCACAGACTGTGCAAAATATGTAAGCAAATGAAGTAAGTGAATTAGAAGAAATATTTTTCTTCAAGTGGGCCAAGTAGTTTTGTTGGCATTAATCTCTTTTTTTCCCCAAGTGTTGATTAGAATACAGATGATCAATTCAACACATGTTTTTGAGCACCTACAGCAAGATTCAGCATTGTTAAGGATTTTGAAGAGAATTGTGACCATGTAAAGATAGTTGCACCCATTACTTTATAATCTGATATTTGTATAACTATGTAGACACGCATGGCGCCCTATAAGGATTTGGTATTGTTTCCTTTTCCGTTTTAAGTAAGCGTCATCTTAAAACTTCACTCCAATTCTTTGTTTTTCTAAGGCCTAACTCTAATGTCTGCTTTTCTGTAAATGCCTTCCCAGGTGATCCAAAAACTATACTTAGTTACTCTCTTTTCTGTTTTCTCTTAATGCTTTATTTACACCTCTATTTAGATTGCCTTATGTTTGGGTACTATCCTAAGAAAGAACTGTGAGCCGAGTACCTTAGACTAGAGCTGAATACTAATATGTAGGAAAGCCATCCCCTGCAACGGTAAGAAGAATTTCAGGGCAAAAGAAGGCAAATAGATAAGAATAAAGGGAACATCTATCCTGCCAGAAAGATGAAACAACTAAATCCTATAAATCAATGGGGATGACACTGCCAGAGTCCTAGTTTTTCCTGGATTGTAAATATATGTTACTGGCCTGCATACTAAGTTGAATCCCATCTGACTCTCCCACTGTGAGTACAAGGCCATGTCTTATTTATAGTTCTATTCCTAACACCACAAAGTTAAGAAAGAGCTAGGGAAAGAAGGGATGGAAGACTATCAGGAAATCACATTTGAGCATTAGTTCAATTAGATCCTTTTCTCCTGTCCATACACTGGAAGGAACAGGAATTTTGATTAGTGCAGATGGTGGAGGAGGAGGGGATGGGAGAGAAGCAGGGGTAATTTAGAACAAGGGACACATCTGTGCACAGAGGGCCTGAGCATTTGTTTTGCAAAGACACCTTGGGGACTGGAAGGAAGCATCATGGCGTCTGAGGGAAGGAAGGCAAAAGTCAAAAGATGAGGGCTGTTTTGCAACTTTATTTGGACTTGACCAATGTCTTATTTTCCTTCTCTTATATCATGTTTATATGCTTTCTTTAAGTGCTCTGTGCTTACTTACCAATTGCTGGTGTCATAAGGCTGATACATCAGTTTCTGAAGAAAAACAGAATTATGAGATAATAAAGAAACTTGCCTACTGCTGAGTTTCAAAAATTCCTTGAAATGCAAACCACAAAGGAAATACCTAGGTGCTTCTCTAAGAGATGGTAGAAATTTGTAGGACAAGATACTCTGTTTCAGAGTTTTTCTTTCATTCTCTGAAGACATTTCTGTGTTTCTTGGTGTGTGTGTGTGTGTGTGTGTGTGTGTGCACATGTGTGTGTGTTTCCAGAAACTTGTAGCTCATACTTCAGCCAGACCACATGTCTATGAGTCAGTATTTCAGACTGCATTTGTCTTAAATCGTGAAGCTCTGGGTGTGACCTAACAGAACCTGGCAGGTTGTCTGAACACTTCTTTCACCACTTGACCCAAAATATAGTAAATCAGATGACATCTTGTTCCAATTTTACATTAATACTCATTTTAATAAGGAAAGGAAGAGTGTGTTCTATCAAGATTTTTGAATACAAACAAAATCTAGTTTCAGATCCAACTTATTACAGAATTTAATGTTGGAATCACCAAATGTAGTTTGCTTTTAAAAAAAAAACCTTGATATGTTCATATTTTGGCATTTGCTATGGACTAAATTGTGTCCCCACCCTTCCCAACCCCCAAATTTGTATGTTGGAGTCCTGACCCCTAATGTGATGGTATTTGGAGATGGGGCTTTTTGGAGAGAATTCGGTTTGGAGGAGACTACAAAGATGAGGCTCTTCATGGGCGTAATGATGGGATTGGTACCCTCATTAGAAAAAGAAGAGACACTGGAGCTCTCTCTGCTATGTAAGGACACAGACACACAGGTGGTCATTTGTACACCAGGAATAGGTTCCAACCAACCAACCAACCAACCAACCAACCAACCAATGCCTTGATCTTGGAGATTTCCCAGCCTCCAGAATTATGAGAAATGAAAGTCTGTAGTTTAAGCCTTTGGTCTATGGTATTTTGTTAAAGCAGCCCAAGAAGACTAACAGCATTTTCCAAGTTTGGGATGTTCATTTAGCTGCATTTAAGGTAAGACTTGATACTATACACTCAATATCTGGGATGCCTGGGTGGCTCAGTGGGTTCAAGCCTCTGCCTTCGGCTCAGGTCATGATCCCAGGGCCCTGGGATCGAGCCCCGCATCAGGCTCTCTGCTCAGTGGGGAGCCTGCTTCCCCTGCTCTCTCTGCCTGCCTCTCTGCCTACTTGTGCTCTTTCTCAAATAAATAAAAATAAAATCTTTTAAAAAATTAAAAATATACATTCAATATCTAGCATTTTTATTATTCTCATTAGTAGTAGTGACGGTGCTGGTGACGGTAGTGGTAGTATTAATAATAATGGTTGGACTTTAATGAATTATTACTTCTCTCTTTCTAAAATTCCTGGGAGAAAGTCAGTTAAGATGTAGATGAAATTTTATCTTTTCTTCTAAATAAATTCTTGTGCTATACAGAGTGAGCACAGGACCCATTCTCACCTCTGCTATCTCTAAGTAAGATAAATCAAACATTTTGCCCACTTAGCATATATTACAAAAAACACTAAATATTTCTGGTACTTAAAAACAATCCATTTATGGAACTTCAGTTAGCTTAGATGACTAGGCCAGTTGCTGGGGTGGTTAGTGACGAGGCTTCTCCCAGACCAAGGAAAGCTCTTCTTGCCTCAGGGTAGACACCTAGCTCTAGCCAGTGATATTTTTCTCTAAAATCTTTTGCCTATGCTGTGAATTCGTAAAGGCCCATCAACTGGTGCCCAAAGAGTCAAAATAAAATAAAATAAAAACAAGAGTTGGGGGCTTCTTGCAAAAGCCAGAAGAAGCTTCCTTTCCCTGCTTTCTCCTCACACATCCCTGGAGGCAAGAAGCACCAAACTATCTTTTTAATGGGATGAAATGGGAATAAGAAAATGAAAGGGAAAGAGAGTACTGGCAAAAACGATTTTTCTAAACACAACTTTGCCAAACGAAAAAAAATTTTAAGGATAACTCATCTCTCAGTGTCCCTCTTCATCTGTTTCTTTCCTTCTGTACTTAAATACACTTCAACTTCTCCTGAAGTGAGGAAGCCATCATTCCATCCTGTCTCCAGTTGGAACTCTCACCTCTGACTATTTCTTCTTACTAAAACATTGGGAATCATAACCGATATGAAGTGACTGCTCATTAACAGTCAGGCCCTATTCTCAGAGCTGTATGGAATTGCTGTTTAAACCTGACAACCATCCTAGGAACTGGGATCTATTAATATGCTCCTTGGGTAGATAAGGTAATTGAGGCTAAAGCTGTCGAAGTTCTCACATTGGAAAGTGTATCAGACGCCAAGGCTTCCGCTCTTAACCACTGCCTTTCCAGAGGTTTGTTTTCTACTCTTCACTATTCTGTCTCCCCCTGTTGAAACTCATCTATCTCTGAAGTACCATACTTGACCATTGATAAAATTCTTTCCAATATTAATCTGAAATCTTTCAATCTTATAAAGTATAAAATTATATCCAAAGTTGTTTATGGAAGCATAATTCCATGTGAAATTTGAAAAGAACCTGTTGGATTATCATTCTTGTCAGATAAATTTGGAGTATGCATTAGTTAAAACACTCTGCACCATTAATAGTGCTTATTTTAGAATACCAGTTACTCTAAACAAGAGGCAATAAAACCACCACAAGGTGAAAACAAAAACTCACAAAAATCTATCCATAGAGAGAAACACTGAAAAAAAAAATCAAAAATAGAACAGTGATTCTCTTTGAGTAATAAAGTTTTACTTCTATTTTTCTATGTTCTCTAATTTTTAGTAGTTTCTGCTTTCCATATTTAGCACATAGAAAGGGGAAGACAAAACATATTTGAAATGTAGTGGAAACAGTATTTGTAAAGAGCTAACATTTTTTTTTTTATTATTTGTTAGAGAGAGAGAGAGAATGAGCACAGGCAGACAGAGAGGCAGGCAGAGGCAGAGGGAGAAGCAGGCTCCCTGCCGAGCAAGGAGCCTGATGTGGGACTCAATCCCAGGATGCTGGGATCATGACCTGAGCCGAAGGCAGCCGCTTAACCAACTGAGCCACCCAGGCGTCCCAAGAGCTAACATTTAATCGGTGTCCTCGTTTGTAAAATTAGTGGCGGGGACTAAATATTAGTTATAGCTCCCAAATATCATACTGTAACTTTCATTTACTTTAGCTTCTTAATCTTCCAAATAATCATAAAGAGTGGACAACAGTACCCCACTCTGTGGGCTAGGAAGTTGAATTTCTGAATACTGAAGAAATAGGTAGTGAGGGCCAAGAACCCAAACCACGTATTTCCAAAGAGGATTTTTAAAATCTCCTCCATCAGAAATATTTCATTACTCTTTTTCTATAGTTCTGATTATTTATGTCTCCCTTTCTTAATGTCATCCTTTTGAGTATTAGCTCCAAATTCCTTCTAAGCTTTTTAGGTCTTGTTCAATTGACTCCCACTTATGCTAGCACTCCCAGAATATATCACTTATTTCTCCAAAAACCTTTCCTTATGAGCCTAGTTAACTGCGTCTCTTCACCATTTTTGATGCACACAATGAAGATGTTAAGACCTTATGTGTTTATGCCCCTGTTACTTCATTAATGATAAGGAACATACCTTCTCTTGATTATATTTTCCTCCTTTTTGCTTAAACACACTCGGGCACACACACAAAGACACACCCCTCACCAACAGAAGGCTTAGCACATTGTAACTTGGATTTTGCAGAGTACGTCAATTTGGGGACACAGTTAGAACACATTGTTGTGGAAATCCCTGGAAAGCGGCCTGTCTTTCCTGCAAACTCCTGGCTCCCATAAGGCAGGTACCATTTTCTTCCTTTCCTGCTTCAAATAAGACTAAGGGATGGCTCCCTGTCCGACAGACCTAAGTGGAAGTTAAGGTACTGATCTCCAGGAAAGGTGCCACCCCTCCACTGACCAGGCATGGAACACCCTCATGGGGAGCCAGAGCCAGCCACGGTTAGCCCCAAAATCACTGCCTTCTCTCACAGTGGTAAAAACCACAGGACCGATTCTTCCAGCATTTTGCTCCTTTAGTCTTCTACAGAGTTTCATTTTTATTAAACTAGTTTTATTACTGCACTCCTTTGTGGGTCTTTGGGGATCGTAATGGAGAAAAACTGGAGTGACCTTAAACACTGAACATCCTATCTGCCCCCTGCAATGCCGCCCTCCCTCCAAAACTGACCTGGTCCAGTGACTCCCACTCATGTAAATTACAGGAGATGCTTTATTTCTTCATAATCACCCATTCAATTATTCAATACACATTTACTGAAAATTCATTAGGTGCTAAGCACGGACTAAGGTTTTGGTCACAGATCAAGAAGACAAAGCCCCTTAACTTTTAGAATTTTTATTTTTACAAAGAACACAGACACCGAGCAAGTAAGTACATATGAATTGTAACAGCTGCTATAAATAAAGAGAAGTTAGAGCACGGGACTAAAGAGTCGTGTGTATGTGTGTACTGTGTGCATGTCTGTGTGTGTGCACGTGTGTATAGGCATGCCTGCCCACGCACTAATCTAGACCCATCATAAGGAAGGAAGTCTATGTGAAAGCAGCATATGAACAAAAGCTCGGGGAGGGGGTTTCACCACAGAGGGGAAGGAAATAGAAATGCCACCAGATAAGAATATCCAAATCTTCCTGAAACTCAGGGTGGGCACATTATAGGCACAAATTCAATCTCCTGCTGTACCCCATTTACTGGTGGATAAAGAAACGGAATAGACTTTCTCAAGAAAATGCTCACCAAGGCAAATTCCAAAGTATATGTCTAAACAATCATTTCCTTCATTAAGTCATCTCCAGGGACATGGCTCTGTCCCCTGAAACTATCAAAGGGGGGTGTAGCAAGAATTAAATGAGGTAGTGGGTATGATTGCTCACAAAATAAATGAACCCCAAAGCTTTACACTGTGATGCAAATCTTAGGAATGATTCCAGAACACAGTATGCTGTGGTGTGAAATAGCAGCATTAGTAAGGACACCACGTCTACTGGTTTGCACGCTGCTGCTTATCTGGTCACTAGATTTGGAGAGCTCAGCCTTATATATAGTTCCTTCTTGGCTTTATAAAACCAGCTACACCTTTACTCATGGATGGGGTGCAGAATTACATCACTGTGGACAAGACCCTAGAAATCCCTGCTACGTCTGTGCAGAGGTAACAAGTGAAGCTAGCTCTCTTGCATCTTATAAATTAGTTTTTGTGGAAAGGAGATTCATTTTACCACCAATGACCCTAATGGCAAAGAATAAAGAGTATCCCCCTCTTTATACCCCAGTGATGTCCAACTAAGTGAGTTGTAGATAGTGACTGAGGAAGAATGAGAGCCCCATGACCTAGGACCATGGAGGACAGTAGAATCTGACTGCAGAGGCACATGGAGTCAAGAGGTCCTCTCATGAGAGGTGACAGGTAAAATTGCAAGGACTAGGGAATTCTAAGGATTAGAGGTCATAATCACAGAGCAGAATTATGGAGTTGAAGGTTTTGGTTTAATGTTCAGAGAGATAGTAAAAGATGTCCATATTTTTAGGAGAGACTACAAGGAAGGAGGAATAAAAGTCTTAAGAAACAAGGCTCTTGGAGCTGCTTAGCTGGTACTTCTCACTACATAAAGCAGCAAGGCAGTGACCCCCAACCTCTATTTCACAAACAATCAGAGTGAGTCCCTGACAGAATAAATGCCTTGCACCCCGACAGGTAGTTATCGAGTTAGAAGGCAGGATGAAGTCAGGATACGTTGCCTGTGGTCACAGCCTTCTTCCACTGTCCTGGGTGACCTCTGAACTTCAAAATCACAGGGAAGCTTTGCACAATGACCTATAGCCATACACCAATGGCAACTTTTGGAGAAGGGATATTACATCTCTATATGACATGATGAAATAAGTCACATACTTGGAGCCTCTTCAATCTTCTTACTAATCCTTTGTAACCCTGAAGTACTAAGCCATCTGTATGTCAAAAGTCATTTCCATGCACCTAAGAATCAGTCCCAAAGTCACCCTATTGTTGGAAAACACATCATATTTGGGTATTATACGATGTAAGGGAATTTTAAATCATTAGCATCTTTTTTTGCAAAACAGTCAATATACTTGGGCAAGATTTATAGAAATGTGGGAGTGATGCAATTAATAAGGTAGTATATTTTTGAGTCTTTAAACTTCTATTTTAAGCACATTAAATCCTCAATCAAAAATCATAATGTCAGGGACGCCTGGGTGGCTCAGTTGGTTAAGCAGCTGCCTTTAGTTCAGGTCATGATCCCGGTGTCCTGGGATCGAGTCCCTCATCGGACTCCTTGCTCAGCAGGGAGCCTGCTTCTCCCTCTGCCTCTAACTGCCACTCTGTCTGCCTGAGCTTGTGCGCTCTCTCTCTCTCTCTCTCTAATAAATAAATAAATAAAATCTTAAAAAAAAAATCATAATGTCAAATACAAACACACTAATCTGCTGGATAGTAGCACAAACTCAAGCTAGATTAGATCATGAGAACAGAATCGAGGAAGATAGACACTCTCTTTCCATGAACACATCAAGCATCCCTTTCTGGAGCTGTGTTGTGGTTCTGACATTTATCCCCTCCACAGTAAACTGTGATCACGTGGTACGCTCAGGGCCGGCTAATCTTTCTAACACACGGCGTTGTAAAATCCTATGAACAGCACCTCTGAGTCTCACGGATGGTTCTTCTGTCCTCCTCTGGAGCAGCGCTGAGAGTGTTGGAAATGCAAGCTGAGGATCCCATTCAGTTCCGCAAGCAAACATAGGACAAGTTCTTACCGCCATGAAACAATCTCAAGTCTTGAGTCAAGGGTTTAGTGAAACAGTGCACACAGGCTGTGAGACGGAGGCACATTTACACAAAGCCTCAGTGCAGACTGATGGCAGCAGCAACAAGAAGAGTACTAACAGTAGTAGTAATAACAGCTAACTCCGGGAGGGTGAGTGTGTTCCAGGCTCTGGGCTGGTCATATTACATCAATGACCTCATTTAAATCTCATACAGACTTGGGGCGCCTGGGTGGCTCAGTCCTTGAGCATCTGCCTTTCGGCTCAGATTATGATCCTAGTGTCCTGGGATGGAGCCTTGTATCAGGCTCTCTGCTCAGCAGGTTGTCTGCTTCTCCCTCTGCCTCTCCTCCTGGCTTGTGTTCTCTCTCACTCACTCTCTCTGTCTCTCAAATAAAGAAATAATTTAAAAAATCTCATACTCTATGAAGTAATAATATTATTTTAAGTATAATTTAAATATTATTTAATAGTTATTAAATAATTGATACTGAGTACCATGTGCCTAAAATTTACAGGATTGTCTCATTTCATCCTCACAAAGCCCTCCAGGTTTCCCTGACAGAATTGTCTTTTTTTTTTTTTTTTTAACTGAGGTGTAATTGACGTAGAACATTATATTCGTTTTAGGTTCACAACTGATGATTCGAGATTTGCATTGTGAAATGACAGAATGGCAAAATAAGTCTAGTTAACATCTGTTGCCACAGGGTTACAGAAACATGTTTTTCCTTATGATGAGAACTTTCTGCCTCTACTTACTTAAGAACCTTCAACTTCACATACAGTCTTATCAACTGCAGTCCAAAACGCTGGCAAGTGGGAGCACTTGCTACTGGCTACTGAGCGTTGTTGTGGCTACCTTCTCCCTCCAGGTGATGAAGGGGACTTGCTGAGACTGAAGGTGACTTAGGAGCTTGGAGGACCCAATATTTATAAACCTTCCTGTCAATGCAAAAACATCTATTTTGGGCAGGCACTTCTGGAATGGTGACGTAAGCATTGAGTATAAAAGGACAGGAGCCTATTAAGAATTAGGGTTTCCATGGGGGTGCCTGGGTGGCTCAATGGGTTAAAGCTGCTGCCTTTGGCTCAGGTCATGATCCCAGGGTCGTGGGATCAAGCCCCGCATCGGGCTCTCTGCTCAGCAAGGAGCCTGCTTCCCCTCCTCTCTCTCTCTGCCTGCTTCTCTGCCTACTTGTGATCTCTGTCTATCAGATAAATAAATAAAATTTAAAAAAAAATTAGGGTTTCCAGATCTGGGGAGACCCTACTCTTTGCAGGGGGTGTCAGGAGCAGTGCGGTGTCCTTGTTGGGGAATCTGAAGGCAGCAGGGATGTATACTAAAGTAAGCTGTAGCTACTCTTCTGGTGTGTGGCCACTTTGCTTTAGAAGTTTGTGTGTGTCCTTGGCCAGTGAAATGAGGAGCTCACTCCAGCGCTGTGTGTGGTGTGTCAGTGGGTGTGACTACATGTCCTCAGTCAGTCCTCCTCCTGCAACACTGCAGCAGGGAGAGATGACTACCCTGTTTTACAGATGGAGAACAAGAGACGTAGGGTCACCCTGTAGCTTACCCAACATTCTTCAGGCAGTAAGTGGTAAAGACAGGATTCAAGCTCAGGCTGGCTGACCCCATCTCTTCACTTATAATCACCATGGTATGTGTGAATAAAATAGAGACTGGTTGAAGAAATAATCCCCCCCTCTGAGGCCCAGCTATGTGGATAACAATGCTATCAATTAGATCTTTTTCTTTTGCCTTCAAAAGATAATTTCATCCCACAAGATCTTTCCTGTTCTTACATTTGCTTCTCAGACGTAAAATACACGGCCAATTCAACATTGCCATTGTGTTTTGCATTTAGTCATTTACATTTGTTTTATCATTCATACATGTCTATCTTTAATCGTTCTAAAATATTATTCCTACATATTGGGTCACTGTCATTTATATAGATTATTGATAACATTTAATTCTCCTTTTGTTCAATAGAGCTCTTCATTGTATTTTGGTGAAAGCTCAGATGAGATCGGCAAGCTGAGAGCTTCTTTAAAAAAAAATTTTTTTTTAAAAAATTTGACAGAGAGAGAGACTGCAGAGAAGGAACACAAGGAGGGGGAGTGCGAGAGGGAGAAGCAGGCTTCCCACCGAGCAGGGAGCCCGATGCCATGTGGGGCTCAATCCCGGTACCCTGGGATCATGACTGGAGCTGAAGGCAGATACTTAAAGACTGAGCCACCCAGAAGCCCCCTGAGAGCTTCTTTAAAAAGAACAGGTTGAATGACCTCCCTCCAGTCTGCCCCATGAGGTGGGAGGCTTCTTCCCCTACCCAGTGACTGATGCAGAATGCCCAGGAAATGCCTTTCAGTTTAAATATCGCAATCACTGCATGTCAGCCAGTGACAGATTTAATTCTTTGTTTTTGTTTCTGGAGATGAGGTACTGAAGTATCGGGGTGGGGATGAGGCTGCATTTTAAAATTTAAATATTGACAGATTACACAGAGTGCATGATTTCTAAATATTGGGGAGGGATGAGGTGATAGAGAAAAATGGTCTCAGGCCGTGCAGATTTAGAAAACTATTGTTATTTTCTTGGCAAAAGCTAGGATAAACTTTAAAATCTTTTCCAAAGTAGCAGTAAAGAGGAGAAAGATCTTTTTATAACACTAGCCACTGGCATATTTTTCAAACTCTGCGGGAGACACAGTTTACATACCCACGGTCCCAGGTAAGCATTTCACTGCTATCTCAGTAAAGGATTGCTATGATTTAAAATAGATTTAAACTTTTACTTATCGTCCATACATTCCATTCCACAGTAAAATTTCAATTCTTGTAAGCAAACGACTTTTGTGGTATTTATGAAATCCCAAGTTTAATGAACCTCTCTAGATATGATTAAAGCGAGTTGATTGAAGTTTGTTATTAAACAGATAATCCCACTCAACATTCCAATTCTTGAACTCAATAAAGCAGATAAGCACCCATCCCTCACAAAATGGCGTCTGGACAAATCATAGGCTTTGGGCGTGTCACATGTTTCCTCTGCAAGTATTGATCAAAAAGCATATATTGAAGTTGATCAATTCCTGTTATCACCAAAATGCTTGTAGACTTGAAGTATTATATTAATTGCCCTGGAGGCTAGCAATGAGGCTAAGACAAGATAAGAAACCTGAACCAATTAGTCAATGATGCCTTGTACATGCCAATCACTCATCTGGGGATTTGTTCAAACAGGAATCTCAAGACATAGTTTTGAATGTCAGCATTGACACTGATCACAGACGAAAACCAGGACAGGAGTGCAGAGAGCCCTCTCAGGATTAGCAAACACCCTGCTATTGGTTTTTATATAACAAAACACAGGAGATGAACTATTTAGAGCCACCACCATCCTCTAACTGGTATTCCACATTACTGGGCTGTCAAATGAACAATTTATCAGGTTAATTCTTCCTTGTTATTATTAGCTTTGTCGAGTTATAATCAGCACACAATTAAAGTCACCAATTTCAAATATATAACTTAATGAGTTTTGATAAATGTTTAAGTTCCTGTAACGATGACCACAAACATGCTAGAGAATGTCTTATTCATACCAGAAAGTTCCCTTAGTAAACAGGAATTCTTTTTTCTCAGTCCCTGGCTCTCACAATTACTGGTCTTCTGTCAGAAAGAGTTTCACTTTTTCTAGAATTTCATATAAATGAAATCATACATTATATTTTCTTTTGGATCTGATTTCTCTTTTAGGATGATGTTTTGACATCCATCTAGATCTTTGTGCATGGCAGTACTTCAACCTTTTCATTTCTGAGTAGTATTACATTATATAGATAACCCACAATTTATCTATCTACAAGTTGATAGACATTTGGATTGTTCCCAGTTTTTAGTTATAACAAATAAAGCTAATACAAACATTATACATAAGTCTTTGGGTGAAAATATGTCTTCTTTTTTAAGATTTTATTTGTTTATCTGACAGACAGAGATCACAAGTAGGCAGAGAGGCAGGCAGAGAGAGAGGAGGAAGCAGGCTCCCCACTGAGCAAAGAGCCCGATGCGGGGCTCGATCTCAGGACCCCAGGATCATGACCTGAGCCGAAGGCAGAGGCTTTAACCCACTGAGCCACCCAGGCACCCAGGCACCCCCAAAATATATTTTCTTTCTGTTAGAGAAGTACCTAAGAATAGCATCCCCATATTATATACTAAGTGTGTATTTAATTATATCTAAAAACTGCCAAACTGTTCTTTAATGTGGCTGAACTATTTTGTTTATACAACAATCTCTGAGATTCTTGCTCTACATTCTGAAAGCTTTTAGTATGGTCAGATTTATAAATGTTAGTCATTCTAATTGATGTGTAGTGATATCTAATTTTGATTTTAATTTTCGTATTTCTAAAGGTATTAATATTTTCATGTACTTATCTGACAAGGATATTCTTTGGTAAAGTGTATCTTATACATTCAAATATTATATATTCAAATCTTTTGCCCATTTTTTACTTGTTTTTTTTTTCTTGTTACTGAGTTTAAGTCTGCAATATATTCTAACTTTTATCAGCATATATTTTATTGGTATTCTCTCCCAGCTTGTGTTTTTCCTTTTATTTCTTGGCTGTCTTTTGATGGGACAAATGATTTTAGTTATGATGAAGTTTTTTTTTTCTTTTGTGGTTTGAAATTTTTCTAATAAATATTTATTTAAGATGACAAACATTTTTTCATTTGTTTCCTTTTAGAAGTTTTATAGCTTTAGCTCTTATATTTAAGTCTATAATCTATTTAGAGGTAATTATTGTATATTGTATGAGGTAAGGGCTAAGATCAATCTATCTCTCTATCTGTTTCACATATGGATATACAGTTTTTTTTAGTGATGAAGGATTGTTGGAAAGACAATTTTTTAACTACTGAATTGACTTTGCACTTTTGTTGACATTAAGTTGACCATATACATGTGGGTCTCTTTCTGTATTTGGGTCCATTGGTCTACAATTCTACCTTCTCAACAATATTCAACAAAACTGTCTTTACTATAGTAACCTTATAATAAGTCCCCCCCCCCCAAAAAAAAACTTGTTTTGGGTATTCTATTTTCAAATAAATTTTAGAAGCAGTTTATGAATTTCTTTATTTCATTAAATTTTCAAATAAATTTTAGAAGCAGTTTATGAATTTCTTTAAAAGAAAGTCTTCTGAAATTTTGGTTTGTAGATCAATTTGAGGAAAATATACCTGTATATACTTGATTTCTCAGTTAATAAACTTGGAATGCCTTTAGATTTATTTAGGTCTTTTAGACATTCAGTAATGTTTTATAGTTTTCAGATTATAAGTCTTGCATTTTTTTGGTTGAACTTATCCATAAGTGTGTGTGTATATATATATTTCATTTATTTATTTGTCAGAGAGTAAGAGAGAGATAGAGTACACAAGCAGGGGGAGGAGCAGGCAGAGGGAGAGGCAGGCCCCCTGATGAGCAAGGAACCCTATGTAGGACTTAATACCAAAACCCTGGAATCATGACCTGAGCCAAAGGTTGATGCTTAACTGACCAAGCCACCTAGGCATCCCTATATTTATATTTTTGATTCTGTTATTTATAGTTTCAAGTGGTTGTTGCTAATATATAAAAACACAACTGATTTTTGTATATTAATATGACACATGATTAAATCAACTATTAATTCTAATAGCTTTTTTGTAGATTTCTTAGAATTTTCTATTAAAGATAGTTTTACTCAATGTATATTTGTCAAATGTTTCTGCATTTATCATAATTCTTATATGGTTTTCCTTCTTTTTGCTGCTAATATAAATTACATAAATCAACTTTCTAATCATGAACTAGGTTTACATACAGATAAATATAAAATAATGTTTTAAATGAAAGAAAAAAGAGCTAAAATTGCTTGCTATAATAATTAGTATGAAAAAAAAATAATTAGTATGTCTTGCATATGACTGGTATCTAGTGAACACTTATTTTTAAATAGTTAATTAAAAAATAAATGCAAAGCAGGGAAAACATTTTTGAAAGGTTAGACTTAGAGGAAATATAACTTTGTAGTCTTTCCTAAAGTAGTACCTTATAGAATTATGATATTTTGTTTTATAAACTTATTTAACTTCAGAAATAGATAACTTAGATCAAATAGCCAATGCCAGTAATCAGGATAATCTTAGAGTGGCAAATCATTTGCAGCCCATGTATAGTAGATACCTAAATTATATATGTGTATACAAATTGATCAATTTCACTCTTTTCTATCATTGTCTCTATCATTCTTTCACGTGCATGAAACACATTTTTTTTAAAGATCCTATTTATTTATTTGACAGAGATCACAAGTAAGCAGAGAGGTAGGCAGAGAGAGAGAAGGAAGCAGCCTCCCCGCTGAGCAGAGAGCCCGATGCGGGGCTTGATCCCAGGACCCTGAGATCATGACCTGAGCCGAAGGCAGAGACTTAATCCACTAAGCCACCCAGGTGCCCCAATACATTGGTCATTTAACTGACAAACACAATAGTTTGCAACCCAAATACACTACTGAGGCTAGGAGCAGCCAAACAGAAAATTTTTATCAGTAATTTTTTTATGTATTTCTCATGGGCTTAATGGTATATGGTATATGGTATATGGTATATGGTATATAGTAGGGTCACCTTGGTGGCTCAGTGGGTTAAGTGTGAGACTCTTGACTTCGGCTCAGGTCATGATCTCGGGGTCCTAAGATCGAGCCCCAGGTCAAGCTACACACTCAGCGAGGAGTCTGCTTGAGATGCCCCTCTCTCCTTCTCTCTCTTCCACTCCCCCTCACTGATGCACTCTATCTCAATAAATATATCTTTCTAAAAAACTGAAAAAATAATTGGCATATGGTATACATAATCGCTTGGAGCAAGTTTGATTCTGTGGCTTGTCTCTCCACAGTAGATTAAATGCAGTACTAGCATGAGAAAATGGAACTTTGATAGGTGCAGAGCTGGGAGAATCTGAGAACCAAGAGCATAAGGGGAAAGATTACAGAAAGGGGACAAAGAACTGAGAAGTGTAGCAGCTGGGGCTGCTCAGGGATTGCATACTATTGTGTATGATTCATGCCCCTGAGAACAATCACCGAATTTTAGCACCGTCTAATAGCCTATGTTCAAGATGATGACATGGAGTCATTAAGAATAAGTTAAGTCTAATCAGTATATTCTGTTTAACAAGGCATGGAAGTGTACAATCCATTTAAAAAAGCTGTCCATTAAAACAGTTAAAAATATTTTGGCACCTTTTGGAGTAAGCTTTATTTCTTTTGGGAAATCTACTCAGACAATATGCTTCACTGTCCCTTTGTTCAGTAATGCTATGTAAATGAGGAACGTGGTATGTTCACAAGCAGGCCGGTCACCAAATAAGGGCCACACAGTCAGCACGCTGCCAACTGCAGGGAATGCTACTCACATAGATGACGGTTCAGGGGCGCTCCCCCTGGAACGGGGTGGGGCTGAGGTCCTGTCCACAGGGGCTGGGATTTAAAGTTTCTGTTGTGTTCACTGTTGTATCTCCAGGGCTAGGACAGTACGGGGCACATAGTAGGCACTTAGTAATTTTTTTGTTAACTATGAATGCAAGCATATGTAACTATATTTAAGTTGCAACATTTAGAAGCAAAATATTTGAGATCTCAGAGCTAGTACTTCATTAAGTACCCATTTATAATATGATCAAAATTTTCCAGATATTCTCTTTACATCAGAACAGACCATTTGACTAAAAGATAATAGGGAAGTGTCTACAAAGGGAAGAACGAGGAAAGCTTCAACTTTATGAATGCCATGGAGGAAAGCTTCGAGTTTTTTTTTCTAAGATGCCTTTGCTTGGCAGTTCTCTTTTCCTGGCCAAAAGTGGGGCCCAGAGTGGCTTCCTGCATTCCCGGGATTTGATCATGGTACATGGTATGGACAGGGTTTATCCTTCTTATTCTCTGCTCTTAAAACCTCAGGCTATTGTAAATTGATTTTGTGGTAGTGTTGGACTCTGTCTACTTAATACACTTTGTCAGTTCTGGTTTTATACTATATAGAGAGCATTTAGCCACATGATGATACTGATGATGATAGGCACTGGATTTGGAATTTGCAGATGAAAATTCTACATCTGGCTGAACCATTTATGCTAAGGTATTATTTATAACACATTTGAAAAAGAAGACTATTTGCTGACTATCTTTTGTCTGTATAGTTAAAAGTAACTTTAGAATTATTATGCTATTGTGGATAGAAAAGAAGCAATTTAGAATCCAGTGTTTCTATACTTTATGATGAGTAAAATGCTACAGATCCTATTAGACATATTAAAAATCAACCATTTTCACAACTTTATTAATTTTTTAAAGGCACATAGGGACATCAGCCAAGCACAATAGTTCATACAGAGTGATTAGAAATGTACATTGGCTTCGAAGATATGTGGAAGAGAATAGGGGAAGGGATTAAGAAAACAATTTTTTATGGTATCTCGGAATTCTTATCTTTCATAAAGTCAAAAATAGTTCTGAAAATCCTGTAAAGGATGTGCTATTTATAGGCCCACGGTCAGCTTGTCAGATGTAATGGTTTTCTCATTTTGGTCATTAATCTTTGTTTCAGCAATAATTGCAGACCACCATAAATTCTAAATACCCATGGAATTTAATGGTCTGAAATTATTCTGCAATTTAATGCTCTAGCATTAAAAATAGACCAAGAATTCAAGAATTTATTTTCTTTTAATCAGTTGCAATGTAAAATGTTTATGAATCTCAATCTTGAAAAACTATTTTAATATGATGAAGTATTTTGGAGCACTTTAAAAAGCCGTAACAGGATTGAATTACATCCTTTATATTGGAATCAAGAGAGGAGCTTTTTTAAAAGTCATATTTAGCTGTAGAGTTTTACAAGATTATGCTTAAGGTGCAACTTGAAATCACCTTCCAGATGTCTCATTTATAGAATATGACTGGTTCGTCCATGAATCACCAACATGTCATTCTGCTTCTGCACTGAAGTCTCATGCAAACTAAGGAAATACCAAAGGCCTCTGTTCTCTTGGGTCTTTTATTGTAGGATCCAGTCAGTCTGTACTGCCTTTTGATAATGAAAGCCAGCATTAGAAGATAGGCTATGCTTCCAATGAGGTCGACATCTTAGTAATTGGCCCTAATCACTTTGGAATATTACATCCCAGGTTTAGGCTTCTTTCCATCTTCCATATTTTATTCATCAATCACGGTTTCTGTCATAACTTGGCAAGAGTCTCTGGAATGCTGTATATTGTTAAAACAACCCTCCATTTCCTGAAATAGACACTCTATGTATCCTAAGAGTGAAGAAGTCTTTGGAGAAGGCCTTTCTTCTTGAATTAAGTTGTAGAGAAGAAACACTCTCTTAGCTTAATAATAATCATATGTTAAATATATATGACATGTAATTTCTTAAGATCCTTTGATGAATCGACTACTTTTATTGCATATGACTGTTCCACTTAAATAATGAGGAAAATCTTACATTATCTGACAGAAAGCTGATGATATAATAATAGAAGTATTACCTTGTATCAAAATCACTTTAGTTGGGAAATAATAGTATTTCTAATTCAGAACTCAGATAAACAACTGAACAGATTTTCTTATAAGCCCCTGGAGATTCTTATTATTGATCAAATATTGATCTTTCCATGGCTTTACAAATAGAACTCAAAGCCCTCAGCACTATATGAAATTGTCTTCACAGACTTGGATAAGAGGATCTCTCTTGCTATGGAGTCAAAACTTAAAAGACTACTCATACCACAAGTCACATTTATTAAATGTAACAAAGAAGAAAATAGGTACTTCTGCACGGTGACATAACCTGTAACTATAAATATCACTCTCTTGACAAATACTCTTCAGGAGCCAAAGGAAAACTTCTTTCCATCTGTTGTTCTCTGTCCTCCAAAGAAAGGTGGTTATATCCTATTGCTCTCAATGTCATGAAGGTTTATGGGTTTTGCTTCTGCTGGCAGCAGAGACAGACATGGCTTACTGAATAACAAGGAATATTTGTTGAGGTTGGAGAATACAACATACTTTATCTAAGTATTTGCTAGGTTGATTTATAATTTTAAAATATTTAGCCTCGGGGCACTTGGGTGGCTCAGTGGGTTAAAGCCTCTGCCTTTGGCTTTGGTCATGATCCCGGGGTCCTGGGATTGAGCCCCACATCAGGCTCTCTGCACAGGACAGAGCCTGCTTCCCTCTCTCTTTCTACCTCCCTCTCTGCCTATTGTGATCTCTCTGTGTCAAATAAATAAATAAAAAATCTTTAAAAAGGTAAAATATTTAGCCTCTATTTGTGCCCTTGACTCAATACCCACCTTCATCTATCTGACTCTTCTACTCTCACTAATCTGTCCCTAGCACTTATCTCCATAGACACTTTAACCATTTTGAAATACTTGCCATCGTAGAACACCCTTATATCTCATTCATTTTTCACTGGTTGCTTCCTTTCTTGGAATATCTCTGCTTTGTCTTCTGAATGAAATTTTGTCATATATAGGATTCTATTCAAGTATTAATACTTCTTTAAAATTTTCTCAAGCACCCCAGACTTCAACATAGATTGATAAAAAATAATACTTAAAATATGAAATGCTAATATTAAGTTCCAAAACACTGTCAAAAATTAAGTGCTAATATATATGTTGACATAGTGCCTAGGACATAATAAGAGTTCAAAATGTTTGTTGTTGTTATTAGTTCATGTTAAGCTTAACTGTCCTCCCATCACACACACACTAGACCAGCTAACTCTATTATATGTTTCCGGAACATTCTATACTCCCATATTGGCTATTTTTGTCACTCACACAACTTGACTAATATTGGTCTTTCTGGGTCTATCTCATTCATTCTTGTAAGCCAAACATAAATTATTTAACTGATTTAATGAATTAATATTGAGAGGGAAAGTAAGAGGTGAGATTTGGAGAGATATGTGAGGGTCTGGACACAGAAGTAAGTATGAAGATGGTGGAGACATTAAGGAAATTTTAAAAGAAATTTTAAAAGATATAAGACATATAAAACACATATTTTGAAAAATAAAGGGATATTTGAAGCATTTACTTAGATGTCCCAAAGGATTATTCATCTGAAAACGGTACAGAATTATTAAATTAATGAGTTCACCCCCATCCTTTTACTCCAGTTCCATTAGAGATATGCAACTGCCTTACATCAACTGCTAAGACATTTTTCTTCAAAGTTAATGTGCCTTGTTTATATCTTTTTCAAGAAAAATAGTCTCAGTTACATCTGAGCTAATTCTTTTTAGTGTAATCACCTGGCATATCATTGGTACTTAGATAATGTCAAATATTTGCCTTAAGCACAATAATATAATTGTAAAAATATGCATACATTTTATCACTTCTAGAAAAATAAGTTTGATATAAAAATTGTAATGGAGGTATAGGAAATTGTACTTACTCTGATTAGCTTTTATATGGATTAGCAATACTATGGCTTTAGTTGATAACATATTAAGATGACACCATTTCTTGAAAGCATAGAAATGTGGTATATTCTTTCTCTAATTAAAAAATTTTTTCAAAATATAGTCTATTTCTATGACAAAACATCAGTAAACAACAAGACAGATGGTAAAAAACACAATCTAGTTTCTTTGGTTTGATATTATTGTTGATTAATTTTTTAGCTGAGTCACAGGGAGCATATCCTATGTTTTTGACAACAGAATTTCTCTTTTCAGAAAATACTTTTTGGTGTTCTAGAAAAATATTGTAAAATATTGAGTGAAATTACAATTATAATTATTATTTCCATAAAGGAGCTCTTCTTTCTTTTATATCTTATTTCCCTGATTTATAAAATATAAGAAGTCTCTTATTTTTTGAATTCTTCCCTTTCCTTTAAATTTAGTTCTAATTGACCAACTATATTAAAAATCAAGAAATAAGTCTCCACTTTTTAAAAAAATGACTGATTTTCCTACTCTAGGGCTGGTAAAAATCAGCAGTAAAAACACAGCAAGGAAATAAACATCTTGAATAGAAATTAAGCCAAATCTTCTAAAGTCTGTTATATTCAATAATGAGTCTTAGTGGGATTTTAAGTCTATGAGTATTAGGAGAAAACACTGAAGGTCAGGTAGCATAATTGTATTACAGGGAAGTTAATAGCTTTTTCAAAAGTCTTTTCTTTAGGAGCTCATTACCCTGCACAAAGTTACAAACTGTATTAGAAAGTACTTCCATCTGAGTTGAAAATTCATTAAAACATACTACAAAGAACTAGGTAAGGTAAGCAAATTTAACTGCTTTAACCCTATAATTACATTTCAATTATCTGTGTTTCCACATATCCATGAAGCATCCCAGTGAGATCACACAGAATCATTGCTGTGTACTTAACACACACAGTTCATGTATGTGACACAGTCTAAAAAAGGTTGCTTCATTAAACAGCAGAGGGATTAACTTTTTAAGCCATGTTAAAAAAGGATGTGGTAGAGAAAACATCTGGAAGAGAACAGGTTGATTGAAATAGGTCTGTGTGGTTTCAGGAATGGAAGGTCATATTAAACTAATCTCCATAAGAACTCTGAGAGTATTACTGCCAAAATAGACAAAGGCAACTCAGGGATGTAATACATTCAGATTTTCAAGGATCATGGAAAAACTGGAGCTTACGGTCAGTCTAGCAAAACTTTATTTTTTTCCTTTCCATTGTTTTCAAAGATGACTATCTGGCATGTTTTTAAATATGGATAAGCAGAAACAGCTATATTAATGAAAGAAATATTTATCGTCTTACCAGGTGCCAGGCAGGTACTGAATTAGAGAAACAAGTGATATATCTTCATCCCTGAGACTCCAGAATCTGATCTGAGAGACAGACAACTATCCTGACCACACAACAGAGCAACACTAACCAGGACTGAGGTTTTGCATGATCTGCTTGAGATATTTAAGGACAATTCGAATTTTAATATTAAGGATGAGGGTAATCCTCACTCCTGTCCAATGGTGAAAATAAATAAATATGTGGAGGCACATGGTTTTCTGCAGAAGCACTTTGTAGAAAGAGAAAAGAAATGAAATAAGACTCTTAAAGCAAAACATTACCAATTTTCTTTTAGTTATTTCTAGAGCAGCTTTAGCTGTCTTAAAATTAGCTTAAACCCTATCGAATAGATGAGACATTTAGTCAGATTTTTGGCTACAGTTATGACTTAAATCTAGCTGCATGTTTCATTTCTAATCATGGAACTATTCAGCCACAAAGAAGAGTGCCATCTTCCCATTTGCAACAACATGGATGGATCTAGAGGGTACAATACTAAGTGAAATAAGTCAGTGAGAGAAAGACAAATATCATATAATTTTACTTATATGTGGGATTTAAGAAATAAAACAAATGAACAAGGAAAAAAGAGACAAACAAACAAAAAAGCCTAGACTCTTAAATATAGAGAACAAATTGGTGGTTGCCAGAGGGGAGCATGGCAGGGGGTGATCACAAGAAGTAGGTACAGTGGGTTAAGAGTACACTTATCATTATGGGCTCTGAGGAATGTATACAATTGCTGAATCATTATATTAACCCATGAGACTAATATAGTAACACTGTATATTTCTTATACTTTAAATAAATATAATTTTTTTAAAAAATCATGGAACTATACAGCTAGAAAGAATCACAAAAAATTCTGGGTCAGGGACCCTTTAAACCTGTTCTTTAATACAAAACCCCCCACATTTTTTTATGGTGAAATAGTCTAGAAATCAATGGAGTAAATGAAGATAAACAGATTTTTCTCCTGCAAGAATTACCAATGAAGTTATTCTACCAGTGTGCATTGTGTTTTCTACAAAAACAGCACAGTTTATGGCATTTCCCAAATTTCTTTGATTTAGAACATTCATGGGGAATGTTAATTTGAAAACTCTTTGGAAAATATTGCGTTAGCCCAACTCACTTAGTCTGCAAAGACAGAATTAAGATTCAGTGAATTAAGTGATTTATACAGTAGGTTATAGTGAGCCAAGACTAAGAACTGAGCTTTTGAAGATTTATTAATTTATTTTAGAGACAGAGAAAGAGAAAGAGTGAGCATGAATTTGGGGGGCAGAAGGAGAGGGAGAGAGAATCTCAAGCCGACTCTGTGTTGAGTAGAGAGCTGTATACAGGGTCAATTTCAGGACCCTGAGATAAGGTCCTGAGCTGAAACCAAGAGTTGGACGCTTAACCAACTGTGCCACCCAGGGACCCCAGAACTAAGCTTTTAGATAGTTTAGCACTCATTCTTCCAAACGATGGTCTTCAGTTTGCACACACATATCTCTAGGAGCAGAGAAAAATGTTCCAGACATACGTGGGCATAAAGAGCTTTAAGGGCTTCTGGCTTCATATTTATCTCTTAAAATCGATTTGCCTACAAACAAGTCTGGGGGTTGATCATGGGGACAGGGTTGCTCTCTCCTTTCCTTTATTCCTTTCTACAATGGTATATTGGAGGAAAGACTTCCATGTAAGGAAAAGCAGTATGTTTTTAAGGAATTTCGTTGGCTGTCATTGCCTATCCACAGAACTAGGAATAGGAAAAGCAAGCTAAAATCTTGTTACTTCAACTCAAACAATATTAGTCTCATTAATGCAATAGCTATCAATACCCACAGAATCATAACATACTAAATTTTGATAGTAGTAGCTACTAATGAAGTAACCTTTATGAATCATTATATTGCAAATTGCATACCAGCAGCTTTTCTGTATGGATACACCACCTTTCTATTATTTTCAATGAAGTATCTGTGTATCTAAGGTCTTTCCACACATTTACTAAATCCCTTCCTCTCTCACCTGCTGTAGATAGAACATCATTTCTGCCTTTCTCTGTCTCCTGCATCAGCATATTTTCCCATTTGCTTGGATTTCTTATTAGCATACTCACTATTTTTTTCTCATATTAAAAACAATCCTATCTTGAGTCCACTTGCAACTCCAGCTGGTTCCTTCGTTTGTTTGCTTATTTATGTATGTATGTATGTATGTATGTATGTATGTATGTATGTAGGGTTTCCTTTTATAGCAAAACATTTCAGAAGAGTTACTATAAACATTGTCTCTACTTTCGCTCTTCTGGTTCTCTATAAACCTAGTTCCCATGAATCTTTGATTCCCTCTAACTCAAAGCTATTCTCGTCAAGGTCACCAAAGTCCTCCATATTAATAAGTCTAATGGTTAATTCTCAGCCTTTACCTTACTTAAGGATATTTGATACAGTTGATGACTTCTGTCTGTTTGAAACACTTTCTTTGCGGGTTTCCAGAACACTACATTCTCCCGGTTTTCTTTGTATCTCCCTTGCTGCTCCTTCTCAGTGTTCTTTGCTGGATCCCCCTCACATCCTTATCCTCGACCTTAGAGTCCACAGGGCTGGCTTGTTTATCTTCTCATTTGTAAACACTCTTCTTGTGATCTCACCCAGCCTCACAGCTTTACAAACTATCTATACACAAATGACTTTCGAATTTCTATATCGCCATCCAGCTTCAGCTTGGTTTCCAGACTTATATCCTGGAATATCTACTTGAAATCTCCACTTAGGTGTCCCAAAGGCACCTTAGAGTTAAAATTTCCAAACTTTGCCCTTCCAGTCTTCCCTTCCAATGGTTTGTCTTTTAGTCTTTTCTATTTGCGTTACTGATAACTCAATGCTTCCAGGTTCTCATCCTTGACTCTCCTCTTCCTCACATCTCATGCCCAATGCCACTGAGAAATCCTTTAACCTCAAATTTCAAAATGTCTCCAAACTATAATCATTTCTTATCAGTCCCACTGCTACCATTCTGGTTGAAGAAACTATGATCTCCCGCTTGGACTTTGGCTGCTCTTATCTTTGTACTCCAACACCATAACACTTCCCCATTCTTCATCTAAAATCTGTCACAGCAACCAGGGATATCTTGTTGAAATGTCTGCTCAAAATATTCTAATGGCTATTTATCTCACTCATCGAAAATACCAGAGTTTCCAATAGTCAACAAGGCCCTACACGATAAGTTTCTCAACTAACGCTCTACTGTTAACCTCCAATCCCACGAATCTTCTCCAGCCAGCCCAGGAACTTCTGCTGTTCTTTATGCATGCCAGACTGCTCTCACTGGAAGACGTTTGCTCTCGCTGTTCCCTTGGTTTGTAATACTTTTCCTCACCAACTTCATGGCTCATTCCCTGACCTCCTTCATGTCTTTTCAAATGTCATCTCTTTGGAGAGACCTTCCCAATTTAAAATTATAACACTCCTCAGAGCTTCCTTGCTCTTAGTTTTCTGTGTTTTATTTTTTTTTTCTGTGTCACATACACTTTCTAATGTAATTCACTGATTTATTGTGCTTATTATATGTCTCCATACAGTAGAATATAAGCTGTCTGAGGTCAAGTTTTCTTGTATGTCTTATTTGCTGTTATTCCATATGGGAGGGAGAACCATGTTTGAAAAGATACAAAATATACCAGTTTTGGAATACTGAACACATTGGGGAGGAATGGTAAGGAATAAAACTGGATAGGGATGACCAGGTAGCTTTAGTTTTACTATTTGTAACATGTTTTTTTTTTTTTTTTGTAATGACAAAGGACCCAATCATTTTTGTTACATGTTCATGGTAGGTACAAGGGTTCTAGTTGTAATTTACCCTGTGAACTTTCTGAATGTTAAAAATATTTTATAGTGTGAAAAATACCAATTTACTAAGAATGAAAAAGGGTGGTACATCCAGCAACTGTAGGTATGAATGACTGGAACACAGATGGGGGAGAAGGGCAAAAGGCAGAAAGAGAGAAGAGAGAGAGTATTGGCCATACATAAGGTAGTAATAGGAAGTGTAGCATTTTATAAAAGGGTATTTGGAACAGGCATCATAGATCAATGCTTCTCAAGTCTCAACATCCATAGGAATTATGGAGGGCTTTGTTCTAATGTACAAATTCCAGTTCAGTTGGTCTGAGAGGGGCTATGTCCCTTGTTAAGACTCTGCCAGGTGATGCCAATGCTCCTGGTCCTAAAGCACTGATAATAGGGTCCTGAAGTGTAGGATCTGTAACATGGCTGCAGAATGGAATCCCCTAGGGCATTCTAGAAAATACCCATGTCTCCCCCCCACTCTGCCAAAGATTTTGATTTAATTAGCACAGAGCGTGGTCTGGCTACTGACCTATATTTTAAAAGGTGATTTTAAAGCACAGCAGAATTTGAGAAAAGTTGTAGGGGGCCCAAGCTTGGTACCTTGCCTGTACCTTGCCTCTTCTGAGGGTCCCCTCATGAACTTGTTTCCTGCAGTCTCCTTCTGAGTGCTTTTGGGGTAGGGGTCTCCGGGCTGCACCACTGGCTGCTGCTGCTCAGGCCAGGGAAACCATCAGAGAGGCTGCCATCTGTTAGCAGACCAGCAAATCAATGATTTGATCATTCAATTCATTTATTATCTTCAAAATGTGCTGATGGTCTGATAGGTACAAGACCTATAACTTAATGATGAAGAAGACAGACATTTTGTAGTCCTGGTAGGGCTTACAGTCTATCAGTTGTGACTTACCGTGAACAACTTATGACACCACTGTGGACTTATTTATAATGTGGTCATTGTTGTGTGTATATTCTGTCTCCTGAAAGCAGGGGCAGAAGAGGTCTAAAGGAGAAGTTAGTCTCAGATAATGGATAAGTTGAGACCTGAAAGATGGGTAGTAATCAATGAGGGGAATGGGTAGGAGGCAGGGGGAAGCCGCTGTTGAACATGGAGTGTTAGGCTCTTTCTCAGGAGAATTTTCAGCTGCTTAAGCAATTTCCTTTCTCCTTCTTCCTCAAGTATTTTTACATAAAGACTTTAGTAATGATTATCCTAAGTATTGCACTGTTTTTTGTTTGTTTGTTTTCAATCTGAAAGAGCCAATCTATGTCAGCTATGGTTCCAGACCAGGCAAACTGGTGAGAAGCAATAAGAAACATGACGTCGGGGAACTGTGCTCTCCCCTAGTTGCAATGTGGGTAATTATTTAGAGAGGCATTGGAGTGGAAGGAAGGGAGAAAGGAAGTGAAGGGTGTGGGAAGAGTCTAGAGGTTGTGAGGCCAACTTGAATACAGGTGCTCTGAATCCAGGGAAAGATGTCAGTGTCGGGGGTGTGACTGAAGAGAAGCAGCGTGGGGGAGTGGGGGGGCTGTTTCATGACAGGATTTTGTGACTGGGGGGAAAGGGGGAGAGGAAGGACACATGGATGATCCCAAGGATTCAGACTCCTTGGCTCATGTGTAGGTTTCTTTTCTGTGTTTCATGAGTCTCTAACCTCATAACCACCATTTCTTGACCATACTTTTATTACCCAATTTCTGTTATTGTCTAATTACTTTAATATCTAGTAATTCTGGACTTTTTGATGGCTTTAGTATTTCCAAGTACTTAGTAACAGTAGGAAAATTCAAAGGGAATCAAGTTACTTGATTTTTAAAAAAAATCTGCTGTTTTTTTTAAGTAACAGAAATAGAGAATATAGAATATTCTATATTCTCTCTATATATAGATAATATATATTCTCTCTATATAAAGAGAAATATAGAATAGAATAGAAATAGAATATTACATAAGTGGAAGGATGTTGCTTGGCATTCTATTTGTTCTACGTGCCTTAGAATATAATGTTGCTGGGTCCCTGAGCCATGGGAGAACTGACTGTGAGATAGTTTGATGCTGGGAGGGGGGGTGGGGTAGACATGCCAAAGACATGGAAAAAGTAGTACTCATGTAAAGAAACATCCAATCAAGAGGAGAATTTAAGACTCAAACATAAATCGCCAAAACTATTGACAAAATACCATGACAATGTCTTTACCTTGGTTAATCATTCTATTCAGATACACTTGTTATGTATTATATAGACACCTAGATATCTTTCCTAGGAGATAGTGAAATACTTAGGAATGAAGATCTACATATAATTTTTAAAAAGTTGGCAGAAACTGTAATTGCAATTTTCAACTCCCACTCCAAACAACCGTCACTCCAAAATTGATTTTAATCTTTAACATATTTCTAAGCAATACAAATATTGTGAGGAATGGGCAGAAGGATGTTATTTCAGAATTTTTTTTTATCAGAATTCAATAGTTTTTCTGGGATATTTTTAAAAATATTTTAAAAGGTGTTGGGGAGAGGTGATTTAGCAATTATTGGAAAAACTATAGGTCACACTATAGGACACAACTGCATCTCATGCTATTATTATTATGGTTATAATATATGAATATATTATAATACTATTACTTATGTCCTAACATGAAATCAAAATCTAAAGCTAATTCAGATGACAGCCTTATGTACTAACAGTACTTTCCTTAGCAAAAGATTAGAAAAACCTGATAGAAAACATTTTTAATCTAAAAATATAAAGAGAAAAAATTAAAAAATAAAAATATGAAGAGAGGAGAAAAGCAAAATAAATTCTCTGCAGGGAAATAGGTTTTGCATTTAAAGAATTTAATAAATTTGGTACATGTGTTTTAGTAAAAGAAAGAATTCAGCCTCTACTAGCTAGAATAATCTCTGGCATTGTGAGATTAACTTTTCTGACATTTTATGTTCTATTGACCTGAAAAGTTTGATCATCTCACTAAAACTGGGAGATCAGACAACCAGAAAAAAATATGAAGATGATAGAAATGTTAAGATGGTAGACCTTAAGGAATTCTTGTGTTTCCTTTTTTTTTAAGGGGGGAGGGGCAGAGGGCGAGGGAAAGAAAGAATCTTAAACAGGCTCCATACCCAGTGCAGAGACTGATGCAGGGCTTGATCTCACAACCCTGAGATCGTGACCTGAGCCAAAATCAAGAGTTGGATGCCCGAATGATTCAATTACCCAGGCACCCCAAGAATTCTTGTGTTTTAATTGCTTCTGCTTTTTTTTTTTCATTGAGGAAATAACTTGTGTGCTTATAGTTATTTTCTGTTCAAAGTGTTTTTACACATTTAATTTGTACTAGTGCTTTGGATGAATCTTACTGGGTAGAATACAAAGGCAAAAAATCAGAATCAGAAAAGGAGAATGCTTGTTAAAAAGTAGTTTACTTATAATGTACGAGCGCATTAGAAGTCTCATCTCAGTCTTCAGGTTTCCTACTAAATCTACCCTGGAATTCCAAGAATAGTGACTGCAACTACCCCATATTGGGTAATAAGCTCTAGTCTGTATTACCTTATTTAATCGTAAACAGCACTGAAGAATAAGGGCTGCTACCCCTATTACATTTTAAGAAACAAAAATGAAGGAGCTGATAGAACTTGAGTTTGGGGAGAGGGTTCCTAATTTTTTCTTCTTAAAATTTATAAGTTTAAGCAACCTTTTAACTTTTCTTGTTTGTATTTACGTTAACTGAAGCCCATATTTTATTTTATTTTTTTTTAAGATTTTATTTCTTTATTTGACAGAGATAGAGATCATAAGCAGTCAGAGAGGCAGGCAGAGAGAGAGGGAGAAGCAGGCTCCCTGCTGAGCAAAGAGCCCGATGCGGAGCTCGATCCCAGAACCCTGGGATCATGACCTGAGCCGAAGGCAGAGGCTTAACCCACTGAGCCACCCAGGTGCCCCTGAAGCCCATATTTTATAGATGCCTGTGGAAATCAATCTCAATTGTTCCTTAGGTCACTTTATCAAAGCTTGTGTTGGAGCCTATCAATATAATAGAAGTTGAGGGAAGGAAGATGCCCAATCAGATAATACAGTATGAAACTATGTTAAAATATAATAAGGGGGGGATGCCTGGGTGGCTCAGTGGGTTAAGCCTCTGCCTTCGGCTCGGGTCGTGGTCTCAGGGTCCTGGGATCGAGCCCCACATCGGGCTCTCTGCTCAGCAGGGAGCCTGCTTCCTCCTCTCTCTCTGCCTGCTTCTCTGCCTACTTGTGATCTCTCTCTCTCTCTGTCAAATAAATACATAAAATCTTTAAAAAAATATATAATAAGGGGACCACTTTTTAAAAAAGATTTTATTTATTTATTTGACAGACTGAGATCACAAGTAGGCAGAGAGGCAGGCAGAGAGAAACAGGGAGAAGCAGGTTCCTGGCTGAGCAGAGAGCCAGATGTGGGGCTCGATCCCAGGACCCTGAGATCATGACCTGAGCTGAAGGCAGAGGCTTAACCCACTGAGCCACCCAGGCGCCCCTTGGATAGTCTAATTAGTGTTGATCCATTTGATGCCATTATCTTCATTCTGAATGAATTTTATTCTTGTTCTTGTTCTTAAAATGCTAATTGTTGGGTGCCTGGTTGGTTCAGTCGGTTGAGCAGCTGCTTCGGCTCAGGTCATGATCTCAGGGTCCTGGGATTGAGCCCTACATTGGGCTCCCTGCTCAATGGAGCCTGCTTCTCTCTCTACCCCTCCCTCCTGCTCACTTGTTCTCTTTCTCTCTCTCTCAAAAATAAATAAAAACACCTAAAGAATGTTAATTGTTATCTAACATATTTCTAAAGAGGAGGGACCAGCAAGAGGCTCAGTGGCTTTCACCCCCAAGATTGTATCTCCACATGATTTCAAATTATAGTTCTTGGCTTTGGGGGATACAGTAATAAAAAGGGACAGGCAATGGGGTGCCTGGGTGACTCAGTCGTTAAGGGTCTGCCTTCAGCCTCAGGTTATGATCCCAGCATTCTGGGATCGAGCCCCACATCAGGCTCCCTATTCCATGGAAGCCTGCTTCTCCCTCTCCCACTTCCCCTGTTTATATTCCCTCTTTCACTGTCTCTTTCTCTTTCTCTCTCTCTCTCTCTGTGTCAAATAAATAAATAAAATCTTTTTTAAAAGGGGGGGGCAGGCAAAAACAAAACAAAACAAACCCTACAACTTTACAAGAATTAGCTTACTGGCATAGAGCCACATGTATTAGTAAAGGGTCTAACAAGTTTGATGCATGAAATGTAGCCACAGAAAGGACAAGAAGCAGTCTCTGCTAGCTGGAACAAAGGCTGGTATTGTGAGATTTCAGTGGCATAATATACAGGCTTCAAATAAGAGTTCTGGTCAGTGAGACATAAAGGAAGTGCTTCATTAGCTATCATAGTGCATACCTCTCGGGCCTGTACCACGGGGCAGCATGCAGCAAGGGCATGGGTGCAAAGAATGAACTATTCACTCAGGTTTCATAATCTTGCTCTGTTTCAGCCTCCTGGGTTGACAGCTTTCAAGTTAAGCATGGAAGGCTCTAAAGAAACAGTCTTACATTCTTCAGTGATAGAGTTTGTTTTTGGAAAATGCCTATCTAAAATAAGGAGATAAAATAAGTTGAGTCTGTGAGCTCAATTTATTGCATTAGATGTCTTTCCAGAGCATAGTGAGATTTTTATGATTGCTCTGAACATTTCAATAAAATAGTTCTAAGGAAATATTGGTCTCAAATGAAATTATTTGCAATTTCTATGTCATTCAACCCTATGCAATCATATGAATATTCATTTTATAGTGAATGCTCACTTTGTAAGTAGGAAAATTACAGTAAAATGCTTTGCAAAGAATGGAGAAGAAAAATCATTCTGTATAGTAGTTTTCAGGAAAGCCACTGTGAATTCCAATCTTTTTCTCCATCATCAAGAGTCAGAGACCTCTGGCCCTCAAGAAAACACAAAACTATATAACTCAAACTTAAATTAATGACATTTCTGGATTCATTTCATACATCCTCCGTGTTTTGAAGAGAAATATATAATAATTAATTAAGTTATGATTTATATTAATTTCCTAGATGCCAATGTCAGTATTAAATAGTACTGCCCAAAGGCCCAGGGACCTAACTTCCTAAAATTGCATAAAGATGCCAAGAATGGTTCTTAATATGAAGTAGAGTGAAGGGGAAGCAAATAAGGCTAGAAAACTGATATATTATATTGTTACCATAGAATTTTCCAGAACATAGCAAAAGAGATCATACAATTCAAATTCATATTTAACATTATTTGTTGTGAAGAAGATCACTGTTGGTGCACTTAAATATATTAAAGATATTTATTTCTAAAATAACAGTAATTTCTGCCCAATACTTGTTTGGAATTTCACCAGATACTCAAATGAAGCAGTGGGAAATCAAGGCTTAAAAACATTAAAAACCATGAAATACATCAACCAAAATATTTTATTTTTTTCTTTTTTTTAAAGATTTTATTTATTTATTAGAGAGACAGAGTGTTTGTGGAAGGTGGGAGGTGGACCAGCAGAGGGAGAGGGAGAAGCAGGTTCCCACTGAGCAGGGAGCCTGAAGAAGCTCCATCCCAGGACTCCAAGATCTTGACCTGAGCTGAAGGTGGAGGCTTAAATGACTGAGTCACCCAGGTGCCCCATTTTCTTCCAGTCAAAACATTTTAAAAGATCTGTTCAAAATTAAAAATTTAAATTTTTCTTATTTTCCAGGAAAAACAATAATATCTTACTTAAACCACTAAATGTGAGCCATCTCTCTAAAGGCTGGCCAGTCACATTTTTAATAGTGTCAGAGAATATAAATTGTATTCACAGGGCCCGCAAGGGCCTACATCCCAAATAAAGATACTTCTTAATTAACAGACAAATGAAGTCGAAATTACCGCCTAGAATGTAGCTCTACCTACACCTATAAAGCAGTTGGTCTTTTCTTAAGTCCCTGTATTTAACCACTCTTTTTTTCTCACTTAGCAAATTACAAGCAGTTTTATAATAAAAGTCTATCCTGGAGGCAGACTATCGAATTAACCTTTAATCTCTTTTTCATAAAAACCACATACTATTGCATCCCCACCAAATTCTTCTGTGGAAGTCCTCACCCCTACTACCTCAGAATGTGTATCCCTGTAGAGATCTGGTCTTTACAGAGGTAAGCAAGTTAAAATGAGGTCATTAGGGTGGGCCACCAATATTGGACACCAGTATGACTTTGTGTTCATAAGAGGTGAAATTTGGACACACAGACATGCATATGGGCAGAACAGCATACAAACCTGAAGACAGCCATCTATTAGTCAAGGAGAGGGGCCTGCAACGGACCCTTCCCTCCCAGCCCTCAGAAGGACCCCACCCTGGTAAAGCTCTGATTTCACATTTCGAGTTTCTAGACTGTGAGGCAATTTCTATTGTTTGAACCACTCAGTTTGCAGTATTTTATTATAGCAACCCCAGCAAATTAATATACCACACAAATAAAAAAATAATTGATGAATTTCTTCAATATTTTATCTATCAGAGCTTTGCTATAGTAGCATTTTATAGGATAATTCTATGTCACGCAGATCATTCTGACTTTTGTTTTTCAAGATCAAAATCACTTCTAAACTATCAAACATTTTAAACATGTTTTACAAATATGAGCCAAAGATGCAGCTACTCTAAATAATAAACACTTACCAAACTAGCAAGCTATAAAATAAAAATACAGGTATCTATCAATGGCATTCCAGTCTATAAATAATAATCAATTGCAAGATACAGTGGAAGAAGTAACTTCCTCTATGGTCACTAGCATAAAAGTATATAAAACAAAATAATATCCATACAGAAACTAAATGAAGAAACTACCTGAAAGATACCAAGGTACACTTGAATACTTGTAAAGACATGCCAGATTTCTGGATAGGAAGACCCAATTTTAAAAATCCTCAATGTTTATAAAGTTAGTGTATTCTAATAAAAGAATATATATATAATTTTTTTTTTTGCTTTTATCCTGAAGCAAGACATGTTGGTTATAAAGCTCATTAGGAAAGATAAAGAAATAAGAACATATAACAAACTCTTAAAAATCAAGGAGAGGGGTCTGGCCCTGTAAGAAGCTAAAACATACTATAAAGTCTGTTAAAACAGTATAGTGTTGGTATGTAGAAATAGAAGAACAAACCAATGTATTAAAGTTGAAAATCCAGGAAAACAAAACAAAAACTAAATGTAGTGGGAATTTATGATAAAGTCAATCTCTAAAAGCAGTGGGGGTAGGAACATTTGGGAAAGTATGGTTGGGGTCACTGGATAGCCATACAGAAAAATATACAATTAGGTTCATTCTTCATATTAGAGAAGAAAACTATTAAAAGGATTAGAATGTTAACACAGAGAAGAAAAAGACTCACAAATACTATAAGAAAGTATGAGTGAGTTTATTTATAATAGACAAAATTTTTCTAACTATAATTAAGAATTCTAGAACACTAAGGAAAACCGATGGATAAATTTGCTATATGAAATAAAAAATCTAACTTTTGCATGGCAAACAGCATAAGCAAATAAAAAGACAAAATGGGGAAATCATTTGGGACTTATCTCACAGAAAAACAGCTAATACTTCCAATATTAAAGTTATTTTAAATGTTTTCTTAAGAATTCAGAAGAATAGGGGCGCCTGGGTGGCTCAGTGGGTTAAGGCCACTGCCTTCGGATCAGGTCATGATCCCACGGTCCTGGGATTGAGCCCGGCATCGGGCTTTCGGCTCCGCGGAGAGCCTGCTTCCCTTCCTCTCTCTCTGCCTGTCTCTCTGCTTACTTGTGATCTCTGTCAAATTAAAAAAAAAAAAAAGAATTCAGAAGAATAAGTAAAAAATCTTGTGGTAAAATGAATAGACAGTGCTCACAAAAATAACTGTAAATGGCCCTTATACACATAAAATGGTGTTCAATCTCACTTATAATAAGGAGAATTCAATTTAAAGTTACATTGAAATACCATTTCTCATCCATTAGATTCACAAAAATTTATAAATCTGAATACATAGCTGATGGCAAGGTTCTTGGGAACCACTGTTCTTATACATGGCTGGCAGGAATGCAAAACATACACCACCCCTGCAAAGAGGGGAATTTGCAAGTATGTTAAAAAAAGAAGAAAAAAAAAAAACCAACTACACATGCCTGAATTTTCAATTTGCTAATTTCAGTCTTAGGAATCTTATAGGAGATATACCTCCCTAAATACTAAGAAAAACTTGATTCCTTCTAAGACTGAAATGTTCATCAAAATGTGGAAATTACTGTGGTACATTCCCACAATACAATGCAGCTGTAAAGGGAAATGAGGAAGGTGTATATAGCTTGAGGGGAAGGGATATTGCAGATAGATATTTAAGAAAAAAAGCAAAAAGAAAGTGTAAATCAATGAGTAGAATAGGTGGAACGTGTCTTTTTTGTGAGAAAGGGTGTACAAAAGTATATTGATGTATAGCTTCAGGAAGAAACTTGAAAGAGTACATGGAAAACTTCAATTATCATCCATAGGGAATATAATATTAGCTGCAGAGAAGAAAGTTAAATTTGTCTGCTCTTTTTCCTTTTTTTTTAATTAAAATTTTTTTTAAGATTTTATCTATTTAACACAGAAAGAGAGATCACAAGTAGGCAGAGAGGCAGGCAGAGAGAGGGGGGAAGCAGGCTCTGTGCTGAGCAGAGAGCCTGATATGGGGCTCGATCCCAGGACCCTGAGATCATGATCTGAGCTCAAGGCAGAGGCTTAACCCACTGAGCCACCCAGGCGCCCCTCTTTTTCCTTTTTTAAAATTGTTTGTACTTGGGAAGAATTTGTGGAGTACAAGAAATTTCTATCAACCAAATGCAGTGAACAGACCTCAATATGAGCACAGTGACTCATAAAAAATTATTTTTGAGGGGCGCCTGGGTGGCTCAGTGGGTTAAGCCTCTGCCTTCGGCTCAGGTCATGATCTTGGGGTCCTGGGATCAAGCCCTGCATTGGGCTCTCTGCTCAGCAGGGAGCCTGCTTCCCTCTCTCTCTCTCTGCCTGCCTCTCTGCCTACTTGTGATCTGTCAAATAAATAAATAAAATCTTTTAAAAAATTATTTTTGACACAGAGAAATTTGAATACAGAATAATTACTAGAAGATATTATGTTTTAGATGTGACAATTATCTTATGATCTTGTTATATTTTTAGAAAGGCCTTACCTACTAGAGTTATAAACTGAAGTCTTTATGGATAAAATAATATTATATCTTGAATTTTACATACTACAGGAGAAGGCAAAATGTGTAAGAAAAGAACTGATATATTAAAAGACTTTAAATTGCACATACATTTGACCATCAATTAAAATTTCAGGAATTTATCATAAATGTAGAGCTATGGATGCATATAAAGATTTAACTACAGAAACATTTATCCTGATAATTTTTAGGAGCAAAAAACCCTGGAAATACCTTGTGCCTAATAATTTAATTATTAAGTAAATCAAATATGTTGAAATTATGTTGAAAAAGAATTTTTACAAATTGAATGGAAAAGCCATATTATTACTAACTGAAGAAAATAGTTTATTAAACAATATAATCTAGATTTTACTAACAAAAAATTATTCAAGGAAAAATAGAAAATATTTTATAAGTGTTTGCAGTATAATCTTTGGGAGATCAGAATTCAGATAACTTCTTTAAAATCAATATTGAGTGCTCACTTTGGCAGCATATACTAAAATCAATATTGGTGGCTTATCCTTATCTTTTAAAGTACAATAAACATATATTACCTTTGAAAAACAATAATTGTTAAAGCAAAAGGCAACTCTGCATAAGGAAATCAATTTTAGAAAATTTATAGAAGACACACAGGAAAAAGGAATGGAAAAACTGAGCTATTTGTGAGGGAAAAACACTTTAAATAAATGAACCAGTACTGCCCTGTAAGTTGAAATAAACTTTTTTAACATGAGTGATGTAAGATTCTTTAATCTGCAAACATCATTTCTCACTGTGAGATTTCTGACACATTCATCTTAGACCCTTAGGAGAAGAAATTCATTTTGAATGAATTGAATAAATTCATTTTGTTTGATACACAGAGCCAAGTACAGTGCTGTGAAGTTTATGTAAAAGGTAGAATATTGTTGAAAGATCTGTCAACTTAATTTCCCTTTAGTCATACACTAGATACCCTCCTGGTACAGTGAATACCACAGTGGCTCCAGGAAGGGGTACAGGAGAAATGCCACCTGGAAAGGAAGAAGCTAGGATACCTGAGGGGAGAAGGGCTTGCCGGATAGGAAGAAACTGAAAGTGTGAGAGAAAGAGAATCAGACAGGAAGACTAACTTATTTTGACCTCCCCTCTCTGGGGTTAAGCCCCATAGCTGTAAACCACATTTAATTGTTGAGGAGAAGCTGGAAGAAAAGCTTTGCCCTGCTCCCCATGAAGAACTTGAAAGGAGCAGACAGTGTTTGTAAGGCAATCAAAGTTGTGCCATCACATGGTTATGTCAGGAACACCTGATTTATCTCTTTACTTCCTATTCCCCCCCCACCCTAGGCCGTCTTTGGCCACAATTCCCTCTGTAAAGGACCCTAACATTCCCATCAGCCCCTAAGAGGTGCCTAAGGTTTCCAGAGGAAAAGGTTACCAGAGGAAATCACCTTAATGATGGTGTGCTACACTGTGGGTGCCAAAGCACATTCTCTCTGGCACTTCTCAGGCGTGATTTTCAAAGAAAAAGAGCCAATCTACAGGAAGGAGCCCAAGTACCCATGGGTGTCCAAAGCCTGGGCAAGAGAGCCAGGAGAGGTTTTCACCAGTTCCCCTAACCTTGGATTTTGTAAGGATCCTGGAAGGAATGTGACTGACTGTACCTTGGAAAACACCCATGTTAAGAGTATTAAACAATTTACTGGGTCATGCTGATTATTACAAAAAAAATGGTTAATAACAGAATATTCTCCCCAAATGTATCTGCTTCTAGGATACGGTATTAAAAATAGCTTATTGGAATATATGAATATACTTTATTATAAAGTATAACTCCTTTGATCAATATTTTTGGGAAAAATATGGGTTATAATGAATTACATATAAATATTCAGATAATAAGGAAGGTCTTTAAAATGAAAATCTTGAGCCCTTGAGATGGGGAAATCACTTGGAGCTACCCACAAATTATCTGCTACCTCCTTTGAAAGACTAATATTATATGATAAAATATTATCTGGGTTGAATACAGGAAGTGGCAATCTCTTTACCATCAATGTGAAGCTGGTTCATATTCGAGAGATGCTTTTTGAACATTTTAGCCTTTTGACCCGTTGTTCCTGAAAAGATGAACATTTTTTAGAATAACATTAAATATATCTGGCTAGTCTTGAACAACGTGGCGCAGGGGAGCTGACCAAGGAGCCCATTCATTCTCTTAAAATTATCTCAGATACTTACTAGGACCTAGAAAAAGTCCATTTTCAGTGACAACATATTATAATTCATGAGAACAGTTATTAATAACATTCTACCAGGTTTTTAAAAAGGCTCTTTTAAAGGGATAGGTCGTGGGTAAAAGAGCAATTTCCCACCCAGGGGGTGGGCAGTGGATCAGAAAGATGAGGATTGGAGTTCCTTGAGCTGGTAGTACACTGGATCTGTGTGAGGCTATATTCATTTCTGTTTTCACAGTCATTCAGTGTATTTACTTAACAGATTTATCCAGTGCCTTCTAAGGCGTCAGGTACCTGGTGAGTGCTGGGCAACACAGGCTTAGTTTCTACCATCATGGAGTTTTTAATCTAGTGGGGTAATTGGGGGGGGGGGAGGGGCTACCATAATCTAGCAGCAAACCATGAAAAAAAGGCTGTAAAGAGTTTGGGGGCACAGTGAGTATGAAATCCCTCCTAAGAAAATGGGACTTGAAGGAGGAACAGTAATAAATCATACAAAGAGAAGGGGTATTGACGTGCTAGTCTGAGGGGGAACTGCCTGAACCACAGACCTGGAAACCTGTTGTTTGGGAAAATCCGAGCACAGAATATCATCCCAATCCGGGAGCACAGAAAGTTGTGCCAGATGTGCGGTCACGAGTCTTGTGGGATGGTTTCAGTCGTTCGATATTTACTGTAAGACATGGTCTACGAGTAGGTGAACTGGTTATAGGATCTGCAGATGGGTTTTTGCTGCGCTTTTTGACCAGCTTTTTCTGGGCGGGGCGGGGCATACATTCTCGAATTAGAGGCTGCCTGTGCTCATTGGCCTAACACACGTACGCTCGTGAGACCCCTGAAGAAATGCAGTTTGCTAGCTTCTCTCACGGATCGTCACACTTTGTACTTTAAATAGCACTAAGGAGAAGCCGCTACAGAGACTACAGAACCGGCGCTTTGCAAATCCAGCTAGCTCTGTCCGGGTTCAGGCAATCTACACTGGAGAGGGCGGGGAAAGAGGAGGAGCTCAGCGCTGGCACCCACTGCGCATGCCCGGCCTCGTTGCCAAGGCAGCCGGGAAGCCGTAGCCCGGAAGCGAATCCTTGCAGAGCGGCCTGCTCTGAGACCGACCCCTGTGGACTCCCGTGTGACCAGTTCCTGAGCCTGTCTTAATCAGAGCAGAGCAGATGAGGAGCCAGGTCTGATGCAAAGTGATAACCATTCGCCTAGAAGCCTGAGAACTGAGGAGAGCAAGGGGAACTGGCCCAAACGGACATCAGGGCTATGGGAGACCTTTCTGATGGGACCTTTACTGATGAGGTACAGAGTTCCAGTTCTTTCAGCTCCTCCGGAGGACTGCAGCCCTGGTCCCATACCTCTGGGAGCAAATCTGGGAGTGGAAAGACCACTACACGCTTGGAGTATCGAGACAAACAATCTGAGCTTTCAGACTGCCAAAATAATGAAAAGAAATTCAGTAGAAAATGGATCAACCATCTCAAGGGCAAAGAAACTAACTCTGGACAGCACCAGTCGGACACTAAACTTCAAACAGAAGCCACTCGGGTATCTGATGAAGAACTGAATGCCCTGCGGTCTTTTTGTGCCATTAAAATCAACCTGGTTCATCACAGAGCAAACTCCAAGGAGAAAAAGGGCAGCAGACGTAAAAAGCTACAGCTTAGATTGGATGCAGAGTTTTCACAGAAAGATGCCTTAAACTGTACCGTTCCTGATGAACTTTTGAACAGAATCTACCTAAAAAACATGAGAACAACACCAAAACAGGTAGCGACAGCTAAGCAACACATTTCTTCTTGGTGTCCCCACTGCAACAGAAAAAGAGCAGAACTGGCCCAATCTGCCTTTCTGCGACAGAAGAAGACTTTACTAGAGTCCCTTCTACTTCAAGAGAAGATAGACAGACATCTTTATACCAAAGACTTTCTTACCCGTATTGGAGATGCACATCAGGAGGGTTTTCCCAGGCTTTCAGATGACCCCAGAATAATCTGGAAAAGACTGAATGAGAAAAGTCAGATCAGATACTTTGGTTTTGAAAGGTCAGATACAGAGCAGATGCAGCAGAATGAAAAAAGCGCTTGTCACTCACCCTTTCTCTACCACTTGACCAAGCCACCTACTCTATCCAAACAGGAGATAGTGTTTACCAATGATAATGTGTAATGTGGATAAATGTTTCTGTTGTGTATTTGAATAATCATATTTTTTACAGGTACTTGGGAAACAAATTTAAGACTTGACTATGCTTCCTTCACAGATATGTGGACTAAAAACTCTCCATCCAGTATGTTTATTATTATTATTATTGTTGTTGTTATAGATGGCAACACTGTAGTTGGTATACTACAAAATGTTTAGAACAATCCAGGAGAGAGATGTTGGTGGTTTAGACTAGGGTTTGACAATACAGATTGGAGTACAGAGATGTAAGAGATACTTAGGAGGTAATAATTAACAGTCTTTGGTGAAGAAATGGATATGGGATTTAATAAAAGATAAATGTTAAGAATGTTACTAAGTTTCTGACTTGTGCACTTGGATGAAAGATAGCATTAAAGGAATAATGGAAAAGGATCTTGTTTGATGGTAATGATTAAGAGTGTGATTATCTGAACACGGTTAGTTTAAGGTATATTTAAGACATTTACATTGAGAGGTTGGGAAACCGCTGGTTATTTGTGCTTGCAAGTCTAGAGAAAAGGTCATGCCTAGAGATTTGAAATAAAGCGTGGTGGTGGGGGGGCGCCTGGGTGGCTCAGTGGGTTAAAGCCTCTGCCTTCGGCTCAGGTCGTGATCCCAGGGTCCTGGGATCGAGCCCCGCATCGGGCTCTCTGCTCAGCCAGGAGCCTGCTTCTCCCTCTCTCTCTGCCTGCCTCTCTGCCTACTTGTGATCTGTCAAATAAATAAATAAAATCTTAAAAAAAAAAAAAAAAGAAAGAAAGCGTGGGGTGGAATCACTGACCTATAGCTGGAAATTGAAGTCAAAGATACGGTAAACTTTTCTAGAAGGAGTGGAGTGAAAAAAGAGAGGCTATGAGCCGCTCCTGAGAAATTCAGCAACTAATGGCTGGATGGAAGAGAATAAGCCAACACAGGAGGTTGAGAAAAATGATCACAGAAGGATAAAGGAAGCCATAGTGTTAACAAAGATCAAAGAAAGAACATTCCAGAAAGGATAGGCTAAGTATGCTAATGCAGCAGAGAGTTCCTATGAGACAATTTCCTTACCCTTACTTGTTGGGCTCTGTCGACCTTAGCAACAGACATTTTACTTATAGAAATTGGGCAAAGTGGATTGAGGAATAAATGTAAGGTAAGGAAATGAAGCCTATGAATGCGTACTAATCCTAGAAGTTCAGCTGTGTGGGGAGAAAGGGGGTAGCTGGAGATAGATACAGAAGCGAGGGAAGAATGCTTGCTGAGAGTGGTCTAAAAAGTCATTTTCATCATAAAGATTTTATGGGACTCTTCTTGTTCATCTGATGAAACAATATTACCCCCTAGAGAATACCATGGTATTTTGAAAATACATTTATTGGGAAAAAGTATTAGATGGCATTTTGAGAAATGATATTCATTATTTCTCTATTAAAATGTAAATCCTAGAATTAGTGACAGTATCTGGAGGTCATTTTTCTGCATGTCTAATACCTAAGCTATCACAGTCAAAAATAAATTTTTAAAAAACAGCACAAAATAGTTTTTGTATCATATTCCAATAATACCCTTTGTGTTTAGACCTTCATTTATGTACAAAGATACTGTTTTGTCCTGTAGAATTTAGCATATTTCCTCTTAGTCATTCCTAAATAAAATGGAAAACATTACCATTTTCATAGTAACTTTTTATTTGAAATCCACATTATGTCATGCTTTATCTTTGCCATCTCAATATATTCCCATTTCACATAATCAAAATTCTGAGTAATTTCCCATTTAGAATGCCCCATTAAAGGTCATAATCCACCCCCTTTGTAAACTAAGCTAGAAATCTTTGAGTCATTACTTGTTCCTTCTCTTTTTTATTAATAACCTCCAAGCTAACTTTTTCAGCAAGACCACTGGATCATTCTTCTGACCATGACTTATTTTCCATCTTGTTACCACTTTCCTCATCATCTCAGCACTCTCACTCCTGGCTTCTATCCTCTTTGCTCCATTACCTACACAGTTGTCATAACTATATTTCTAACACAGAGACCTGTTCAAGTTATTCCCTTGATTAAAAAAAATAATGATTTATCAGTGCAGTAGAAATAGCTTGAATTAATTAATGCCGCATAGATGTTCCTTCATATTCAGCCCACGTTTACCTGTCTAATCTCATCCTCCATGCCTATCCCAATCCCCCCATGTTTGAGCCCCTCCATAAAACTTGTACTTTCCTGAGCAATCCTGTTCTTCGTGCCAATATTTTACAAGTATGCATTTGTGTTGCTCAGATTCTCTTAATTGCCTTTTATAGTGGGTATACTCCTTAACTTTTTATATTTCATTATAGTAAGTAGGTAGTACAGTTACATGATTCAAACAGTCAGAAGGATGTCAAAAGTCTGAGTGTGCAGTTTCCCTGCTACCCTGTTATCCTCTCACTTCTTCTATGTGGGCCTGCAAGAGCCCTGCCTGCCAGAGTTAACTGTTTACTTGCTGGATCATGGGATCATCAGGTATGCCAGGATGAGAGCAGAGGTAGAAGAAAGTCAGGGAACTGGGGAATGGTTACTGATCAGTCAAGACAGAGTATTCCTGTATTTTAGCCAGTACAACCGAATTAGTGTGTATGAGCTGACTATTCATATGAACTCTAAGTAGCCGCTTATACTAGTTTCTTATCTTTCTAGTGTTTATGCAAATAGAAACACCAAAGATAATTTATGATGTTCTCTCTTCTGTACCTTTTTTTCACTGTGAGAATATGTCTGTGTATATAAAATTTGCTAATTTAGCCATGGCTAATTGTACCATTCGGTGGCATTATTTACATTAATAATGTTGTGCAATAATTTCTCATTACCCCAAACACAAACTCCAGATCCATTAAACAATAACCAACCTCCACCCTTTTTCTCCTCCTCCCAGTCCCTGGTAACCTCTATGTACGTCCAGTGCTTATGAATTTGCTTATCTAGATAATTCATATAAGTGGAATCATAATGTTTGTTCCTCTGTGTCTGGCATCTTACTTTGCTTTGGACTGGCATTTGGCTACTGAGGTGGAGCATCTTTTCATGTGCTTCTTGGCCATATGGGTGTCATCTTTGGAGAAATGAGTATTCAAAGACCTTTGCCTATTTTATAAATTGGGTTGTTCTGACTATTTTGTTGACTTGCAAGAGTCATTTATATATTCTGGATATGAAACCCCTGCCTAATATATGAGTTGCAAATATTTTCTCCCGTTCTTAAGTTTAGGTTTTTTTTTTTAAGATTTTATTTATTTATTTGACAGACAGAGAGATCACAAGTAGGCAGAGAGGCAGGCGGGGGGGGGGGGGAGCAGGCTCCTCGCTGAGCAGAGAGCCCGATGCGGGACTCGATCCCAGGACCCTGAGATCATGACCTGAGCCGAAGGCAGCGGCTTAACCAACTGAGCCACCCAGGTGCCCCATGATCCTGTGGTTTGATGTACTTTTTGACAAAGCCTAAAAACTCACCTTGGTTGCACTCATCCCATAACCTTAAAACAATGGCTAACCAGAATTAATGATGCCCCGAAAGCATTATATCCAATTCATATTATGACACTCTGTCTTAATATGTTTTTCTTTCTTACTTGACTGCAAGTATCTCAAGTGCCGAGACTTTGCATCATATCTAGGGTGCTTAGCAGAGTTGAGCAGGACAGTGTTCAGCTAAAGCTTCATGGATGAAAAAATAAGTGTGTTAAAACCATGAGATTTAACATAGCTTTTGCACCAAAATAAGAAAAATAATCTGCTGGCATACTCTTTTCTGTCAATGTTTTGCTTTTGTGTAGCTGTTTCCTAGAATTTTTCTCTTTCCACGGATTGGATTCCCTTTTATCATGAATATACATACATTTTCTCAGTGGCAAACTAGCAGAATGTTTTTGATAAGACATCTTTCCAGAAGTATGTGACTCATTAATACAGCATTCATTTTATAGAATATACAAATATCTCTTTGGAATCCACATTTTCAGATAGGAAAAAAAAGCATCTGGATTATTAATTTTAAAGATAATTCATGACTTTCTGCAGTTTTGAAGGGTGGTAAAAATTGTTGCTGCTAAACTTGAGCAAAATTTTTTATTGTCTCTGAATATATTCAAAAGGAATGAGTATCCTTTTTCCAAGCTCTTTATAGCTGTACTCAAGAGATTCCAGTGCAGCTGGAAAGGAAAGTCCATCAGATCAGATGCTAAGAAACCACACATTTCCCCAATGCACTAAAAATGTATCCAGCAACTTGGACAGGATTATACAAATATGGAATTTATGTAATTATAATATACAAATTATATAAATATGCATCTAGTTTGTTTTGCCATCAAGAATTTTTATCAAAAAAGTTCTGCATCTGCAAATCTCTATGCATTTAACAAACATTTTAATAATGAAATCCTTGAAACAGAAGTAAGTGATGTGCCAGACTCAGAGAAAAGAAACTTCAGTTCTGAACATCTGAGTCATTCGAATTCCAATCTCAGAACTGTTTAGGAATGTTTGGGACACCCAGCTCAGAATACCTCTAATTTTAAACATATTAGTTTATTTCATGTTGAAACCTAATATAGTAACTTAGTTGTTTCTGCAGCATCACAGTTAAACAACTTGCAGAGAAATAGGAATTATGGCTCTATGAAGGTGTGAGTTCTCCCCTTTGTCTGGAATTGACATGAAAATTATACACACAAATTGTTAATTTAAGAAACAGAAGAGACAGCTGAACTTCTATTTTTAGTTGATAATACCCTTTGGAATAGAGAATTCAGATATTTTCCAATTTGCAACACACTCAAATTACAGGGAAGATTGCAAAATTCTATCAGGGTGCCTCAAATAATCCTAAAGCCTAGCTTCATTGAGCCTACTGTTTGTTGAGGTATTAACTGACGTTTAGGAGAAAGTAGGCTGTGGGTTGTCCTACCAAAACTTTGCTTTGGATGTCAGGACTGATGACCCCACATAATGCCTGAGAGGTGATGAAAAGTCCTATTACTCACACAATGGGGGCTTCTCGGGTGGACACAGGGCAGGCTCCCAAGCAGATCTGAAAATGGCTCGAAAGAAAGGAAATGAGACTGGCTTGGCTTTTCTTGTGATTAGAGAGTGGGGCTGAGATGAGGATTCCCACCTGTGGCCTGGAACTAGCATGGTTTGAATTTCCTGCCAGTAACAAAAGAGGGAACACCTGGGCTTATTAGCTATTATTATTAGCCAGCCCAAATGCAGGGCAGAAGGGTGGGGCCTGAAAGTTTTGACTGTCAAACATCAAAAATGGAATCAGACTCTTTATTATAATCTACCCCGATCGCTGACTGATGACGGAAATACACCATATTGCATTTAATTAAATCTGGACTTGCTACAGTATGCCATAATAATGCTCTGTGAATCCTAGAGCCTGAGACTGATGAGGACAGTGGCAGTTCCACTGAATGCCTTGTTCAAGAGCCCAGCATTGTGTATTTTTTTTTTAAAGATTTCATTTATTTATTTAACAGACAGCACAAGTGGGCAGAGAGGCAGGCAGAGAGAGAGGAGGAAGCAGGCTCCCGGCTGAGCAGAGAGCCCAATGCGGGGCTTGACCCCAGGACCCTGGGATCATGACCCGAGCTGAAGGCAGAGGCTTTAACCCATTGAGCCACCCAGGTGCCCCAGCATTGTGTATTTTTAGAAGTGAAATGGTCACTTGTAACAACATCTGGAGCTCCAAAGTGGATAAAGTGAGGCCTGGATTGTGGCTTTAATATGTAACCTTGATTTACATTTTGAGCTTCTGTGAGGCAAGAGATTCTCACAGTTGCATTCACCAAAGTGAGAAACTTTGGATGAATAACCGTTGTTGCTACCATTGGTGGAGCCACCGGCAATGGACCAAGGGGCCATAAACACGCAGAGATGGGGACAGTTGTTGGCCAGGGTAAGAGGACTGCTTGAAGTTCAGCCAATCTGGCTGACCCTTGGATCCCAGTCTTTACCAAGCATGTCCAGATTAAGGAATTAAAAGGAGGAACTCTCCAGTAAAGTCCATTGTGGGTAGTTTTGATGCAGTCGATAAAGGGTACATACTCCCTTTGCCGTTCACTCGTTTGATCCTGAAGGTCTTCCCACAGAGCTGGGCATTCAAGAGAGGAGTGACCTCCTCTAGCACCTATCAGCTGGCAAGGGATGAGGCCAGAAGAGACAGCCTCTCCTGAAGGTGGAACACTGCAAAGGGCCCAGACTTTGCTCTGTCATGTAGCTAACATTTCTAGCTTAACAAGGAGGCTGTGGTAACTGCTGAGCTGGTAGAACTCTACCACCACGACCCTCAGAAGGATACGAAGGATATAAAGCTTCACAAGCTCAGGGCCTGGGAGAACCTCTGTTTCCAGAAGCGCTCGGTATGCAGTCCCCAACTGCCACTCTCATGGAACTGAAAAGGTTGGTTCTCCACCCAAAATCTATGGGTGGCCCAGAAATTTTAGGAAGTATGAGAAGTATGAGAGAAGCTTGCTAAAGCCTCCACAGGGAACGATTCTACAGGAAGAGGAAACGACTGTTGTATGGCAATTTGAACAGATTCTGGAGCCCTTTGTTACAAGGTCCCAGTTCAAGACGGGTCAATTTGTAAATGACAGCATAAAGAGATTTAAGTAAAATTTGTAAGTGACGACCATGTTGCCTCCAAATACAATGTTAAAGATGCAGACGTCATCAGCTTAACAATTTCCCAGAATTTAACCAGGGGTGCTGGGCCTTGAAAAATGCCCATTTCCCCTTTTTTTTTTTTTTAAGATTTTATTTATTTATTTAACACAGAGAGATCGAGATCACAAGCAGGCAGAGAGGCAGGCAGAGAGAGAGGAGGAAGCAGGCTCCCCGCTGATCAGAGAGCCCGATGCGGGGCTCGATCCCAGGACCCCGGGATCATAACCTGAGCTGAAGGCAGAGGCTTTAACCCACTGAGCCCACTCAGGCACCCCCTTAACTTCTTTTTTGTTCTGTTTTATCTTTGTCTTCCTATCTACAAAAAAAAAAAAAAGGTGTACTGTATTTCATGCAAGTTGGATTACACACATCAAAGTCACATAGAAAAATTTGTAATGCATTAAAAAAACAACAATCTGTGTGTGTGTGTGTGTGTGTGTGTGTCTAGTAGTAGTAGGTAGAATAGATGGATGGGAAAAATTCTAAGCCCCATGAGAGGGAGGAAGGTTTGGAGAAAGCACCCCACCCATTTAACTTCATCTTTTAATGAAAAAACATCCCTACAGCCTCCAGAGGTGATTACACATTGCTCTAGGACGACAGATGTTCCAAAGTCAGGATGTGACAATGCCCACCTCTGAAGAGATTTTCTTCTACAATGAAGTGGTGGGAAAACAAAAACAAAACAAAATATTTGTGCAACCGCCATCCTCAAGATAACACTATATGATATTTAATGTTTTCATTTTACAGTATCGTCATATAGATAAACTTACTAATTCTTTAGCAAAATATTGATTCTTTAGGGAAAAAAGGAAGTAAGGCTGTGTGAGAGAATCTGCCTCTGCCTCCCGCCTAGTTTCTGGTGGTTTGCTGACAATTTTTTGTGTTCCTTGGCTCACAAAGTTGATGCCTATGTTCCTATCAGGTACATGCTGGTGTCATCAGCAGATATTAAAGATAAAAGAAGTTTATTCCCTTGGGGGAGAGCACAATCATTGAATTGAGTTTTTAACATATTTGTTTCTTTGAGATAATTGTATGATTCATATGCAGTTCTAAGAAATAGTACAGAGACATCTGATGTACCATTTACCCAGTTGCTTTCAATGGTAACATCTTGCAAAACAATAATTCAGTATCACAGCTGGATGTTGTTCCTGATACAGTGGATGTACAGAAGAGTTCCATTACCACTGGGATATGCTGACTTTGAGATGCCTGGAGATACTCCTCATGTAAGACTTGTTAAGGTGGAATTCTATAAAAACTGTTCCTTACCTAGTTTGGATCACTCCAAGGTACCAGAAATCAGAAATCTGTCAAAGCTAAGAAAGAGTCACCTATATCAGGTAACTCAATGTAATAGTACACAGAAGAAGTTTTTTTTAAGACTTATTTTTTATTTTAGAGAAAGAGAGAACAGGAGCAGGAGGGGCAGAGGGAGAGGGAGAGAGAATCCCAAGCAGACTCTGCACTGAGCATGGAGCCCAATCTCACGACTGCAAGATCACATCCTGAGCTGAAACCAAGAGTCAGAGGCTTATCCGGCGACACCACCCAGGCACCCCAGGAATTTTTTAAACTTAGATTTTTATGGGTGTCTAGCAGGGTGTTGGAAATACATGTACGTAGATATTCCCCCTCTAATATGAGATCTACTTGGGAAAATTGTTTATACACACATACACACGAATGCGTGCCCACAGATGTGTTCACCATACACCACAAGAATGTACAAGCAAGGTGTCATTCTTATTAGAAGATTCAGAAATCTGTGAGTGGCCACTACGTGAACCCCTCACATTTGATGTGACAATTCTGTCTTTTAAAGGGTGTGTTTCATTTTAACTACAGCCAAGAAATGAGAGATTAAAGACAGCTGGAACATATGTCTATTTTCACCTCCTCCATCTGGAACTTTGTTTTTGGATATCGCAGACATTTTCCAAACAAAACTCTGCTGAACAAAATGATAAATGTGGAAGAGACATGTATGTTCCTTTTTTGTTTGAGGAGCTTTATAGAATTCAAAGCATTGGTGTGTTTTTCAAACATAAAACTAAACCTTTGAACATCACAAATAGTTTGATTTTGATGGGTGATGTGGTATTGACTTTATGTCTAAAATTGGGTAATGTTGTGAACTACCGTGCTGGTTCTTTAATCAGTAGGTCCTACTTACATGGGATGTAAAGATGAAGTCTTTTATTATATGTTGATATTTAAATAGAACCATTAGACAACTAAAATAATATGCTAGCCAATCTTTCGAGTTTCTGTCAGTAATTTACTAATTCATCCTCTTCCTTAAATTTCCCGTCCAAAACTGTGATATTTCGACCCTTATCAAGTCATGCCCTAAAGAATAACCTTTTCATTCCTTCTCTGACTACAGTATGCTTTTTTACCAATATGTCTACATACTTTCAGGTTAATATTTTAAAACTGCTTTGATAACATCATTCCTATTGTGTGGAAACTAAAATCCCAAATCCTTGACCTTTATTACATAGATATGACTTTGACCTCAGATTTTTAAAATCTTTGGCTCAAATGTCAGTTCTTCCAATTACAACTACATTTTGCAAAGACTCCTTGTCCTAGACTAACTGATGAGTTATAAGGGTCTGAAATCAAGTAATAGCAGAGAAAATAGACAAAATATAGAAAAATAATGGAGATAATAGAATGGGTAAATTTTGGCAACCAACTGATTAAAAGTGAAAAACTGGTATCAACTATGTTATTTACCTTAAGCTACTTTGCAGATTACCTGAGAGAGAGAGAGAGAGAGAGAAAGAATCCAGAAAAGAGAGGTTTGGTATAGCAATGAAGAAATCGTTATTTTGAATTTTGTGTATGACATCTAGGTGAATATATTTACTCCGCAGTTGTGGAGAGCCAGGGAAAGAGAGCAGAGACAAAGATAAAAGTTGCAGGCAGTAAAAATATTACAATTGCCATGTTCGTCCAACATAAGATTATTAAATATAAATTCATAAATTCACTGTGCTACAAAAAATATAGCCTAGGGTATAGCATATTTAAAACCCCCAATTTTACTGGATAATAAAGCAGTAAAATTAAAGTATATTCCATAAAAATGACAGAAACAGTATTAAACAAAAGTTCAAATAAAAATCTTGGTACCATTTACCTTGAACTTTTGGCTCAATGTACAATGATTCAGAAATTATGGCTACTTGACTATCTCAGCAGCTGTTTTCACAGACTAAAGATATGGACTTGGGTTTCATGGTTAAGTGATATTTATTAGACGAGGAGAAATATGGGGGGCTAGGAGGGGTCATGGCTACTCTTTTGCTCCACATTAGGGAAGTTCTTTTGTTTTGTGACCAAGCACATAGTTTTGAGATAAGTAAGAAAGGAGAGGGTCACCTGCCTAACAAGCTAGTTTACCCCAGGGCAGTCGACCAGGTGATAGATGGGAGTCAGATTGCCCTCACATTCCTATAAGAGAAGATATTTTTCACAGTTCTGGACCATATCCACTCAACATAAAACAGAATCTGATAACAATTATGGGTTGCTAGTGCACAGTGAGAAGTCAAATACCAAAGCTAGTCCTTGCCAAGTTTTTCTTTGTATTTTAACCACATGATCCATATTCTTCATTAGACTATCCTTCATCTGTCTAAACAACAGGCTGGTGTTAGTTTAGAAAACTTAACCATTCTCAGCCCAGATACTCATTCATGCTTCTTTGGAATATATTTGTGGAGAGCTAAAATCAGCAGTTTGATATAAATATCTGGAGTTTGGGAGAAGAGCTCAGGTACTGACTCATTGACATATGGGGATTAAAGCCTTAGAATTGGATGAGGTCGCATAGAGAGCACCTGTTGATAGAGAAAGAGACCAAGAATAAGGCCCCTGGGTAATCCAACAGTTAGAAGCCAAACAGTAAGGACACCAAGCACACAGAATGAAAAAAAAAAGGAAGTAGTTACAGGGGGCAGAAGGTCAGATAATTACTGACTTTTGGAATGACTTTTAGAATATTTTAATTCAAGTATCCTGCCTCCTCCCCCTATTTTTTCTATTAGGTGATTTATGACTTTTTATTAAAACTACGAAACTTTTCATACTTCAGAGACACAGACTATTACAAAGCTTGAATTCCCTCCCCCCATTGTCTGTTTCATTTATATTTTGATATCTTTCTCATTTTTTGGTAGTCAAACTCATTAGTTTCTACTGAACTTTTTTTGTTTTGTTTTGTTTTGAGAGAGATAGGGGATAGTTTCTATTGAAAAAAAAAAAATCTTTTTTAAGAGAGTGGGGATGGGTAGGGGGAGAGGTAGAGGGACAATCCCAAGCAGGCTCCACACTCGGCGAGGAGCTCAGTCTCACCACCCAGAGATCATGACCTGAGCTGAAATCAAGAGTCAGATGCTTAACCGACTGAGCCACATAGGTGCCCCTCAAACTTCCTAGTTTTTGAAGGTACTACAAAACTCGTTGCTTTTTTTTTTTCTTTTAAGTGTTCTTCTCCATCCAATAGATATATTTTTTTCAATTTTTGAACAACATATTTTTCTTGGTTTTTATAAATTCGTAAAGAACTTTAGCTCTTTAATTCATCTGGAACGCATTTTTTTATAAGTAAACAGATATTTGTTGAAACTATGAAGTGAACTGTGGCTAGTCAGTCCTTCAGCCATGGGCTGTTCTTCCCACTGGAGAGATTTCTCTCAAGTCTCCTGAGAACTACTTGTAAGAGGGGCACTGGGAGCAAATTCAGCAGAAGATTCTACTGCCTGAAACTGCAGCTTCTAATAGTACAGTTCTGGGGCCTTAGGATTTTGGCGGGGAGCTACGCAATGATCAATCTGTTAACCAGGTTTGGTCATCTCAGCTCCCAATTATTCTGTTTGAATCTGTTGCTTGTTCAGAAATCCCAGAAACCTTATTGAGTCATGCCCTTTAAACAGGGTCACACCCTCATGCCCCCTCCCTTCTCCTCCCAAATATTCCAAGCCTGCGTACTATTTCTTATTACTTCTGTTTAAGGGATTTAGCTTCAGCATATGAATAAGATATTATGGTCTGAGGTAATGAAGTTGTTCAAATTTCTTCTGAATTTCACTGCTGTATTCCCTACTGCACCTCACCCAATCCATGTTCCAGTTGGACGTGATTTTTAATAAGAGCCACCATCAATTTTGTGAGCAGCAGGCCAAGAAAAGGTGTTTTGGAGAGGAAATCTGGCATCCCTAATTCCAAATGCCTGGATCCTTTAGTTGTGTTTATCAGCACACCCACTTTCGGAGCAGCAGAGAATTTAACTGCTGAAATTCAACGGGGAACATGTGGTAGTCATTGGTTCTGTCCATCAGCTATTTCGTTTTCCTTCTAGGCACATGGTAGGATTGCAATTCTTTGCTCCCCTGAAACCGAGTGTGACCATCTGATTTGCACCCATCAGTGACGTGTTGAGTGAAAGTGATGTGTGTTCCCTTCTGGATGGAAGCTCGAAGCATCGATTCGTTCTTTACCAACTTGCCAGCTCTACACAGTGGCTTCCCAGACAGCTTGGATGCTGGAGAGATGGGTCAGCGTCAAAGACAGTGATAGGCCCCTCCAATGTGAAATAAGCCTTTTGTTGTTTTAAGTCACTTACATAATAGAGTTATTTATTTTTTCTTTAAAGATTTATTTATTTATTTGAGATTGAGAGAGAGTGGGGAGGGGCAGGGGAGAGAATCTTCAGTCAGACTCCCCGCTGAGCTCGGAGCCCAAGACTCTGAGCTCATGCTCGGAGCTCTGAGCTCATGCTCTCAGCACCCATGTGACCATGACCTGAGCTGATCCAAGAATTGGACACTTAGCCGAGTGAGCCAGGCACCACTGGGGTTATTCTTAGAGTGTCATGGAGCACCTCCTGATGATGCAAGATTGGGTTTTTCAAAGTGGGCTTCTATGGGACTAACTGGATTTGACAATTTTAGTAGAGCAGACTTACTGCTATTAGACTTAGAAGTGATACAGTAAAAATTGACTAGGAATCAGTCCTGAACATCCCCGAGGAAAGGCTGTCCTGGGGACAAAGAACTTTATCCATGTGGGTGTGTTTATAATGGTTACATTGTTGTACACCAGAGTGAAATCATCATACTGTGACAAAGCGCAAGCCAAGAAATTGAGAGAAAATACTCATGTAAGAATCCTCTCACCATATGACAATAATAAAACTTGAATAAAAATAAACACAAAGCCCAAATATAAGACTTCCTGACTTAAATGAAGTCCTCATGACCTTCTGAGGTATAGGCCTCATTTATTGATTTTGCCTAGGGCAATCTGGCTTACTTAGGCCTGTATTCAGTTTAAAGAGTTTTATGTAATTGTCGATTGTATAGCCAATCTTTCAATTTATTTTGGGGGAACAACTGAATTCCTTGCTTCTCTCACAACTGTCTATCCTAACATTGTATCAGATTCTCTCCCAAGTCACTTCTACCTCTTTGCCTGCATTCTGAGAGAATTTCCACAAATCTATGCCTCACAGAGCTCTTTAATTTTCTGCACAACACTTCTCCTTAAGTATCTATAACCGTCATTTTCATTATGCATTATACATTTCCTTTTTTCTAAACCCAAGGTCTTTATCTTTCTTATCATTGCCTTTTCAAAACAATATTCTGACCACCTTCAAGACAGGTATTTGCAATCTAGAGACACTGCAGAAGATTTTCAAGCAAGTTAGGAGCAATGACCTAATTTCAGGTTGCTTTTATTTTATTTTAAAATTTCAAACACAGTATGTGTAAGTAAATAATTTATGTCACTATCACTTATAATCTCGTACACTATGAAAACTCCTTTCAGATTTGATGCTAGATTTACTCTCTTTGATTCCTATTTTATTGTGGCTTTTATATATATCTGTAAAGATATCCTAGTTTCTTGTGAAAAAAATGGTATAGTCTGAATCACAGACACTATCTTTTCAGACATGTAGAGAATCTGAGTGGAATGCCTAAAAGTCATTGGTGAAATTGTCATTTTTCTTGCGCAGTCATAGGCATGAAGATCACTAAGAAAGAAATGATAGAGATGCTTCTGACCCCTCTTCCCCAATCAAAGGCACCTTTATTAACTTTAAAATTTTTTGCTAGTAAAAATCACAAGCATGTTCTTTTTGAAAGAGAGCAGTGTTCTAGATGTCAGGTGGCAATCCTCCTGACTGATGTATTATAAATGTGTTCATTTTCATTAAAGTATGTTAGGTACAAAACCAACGTCAGTGAATACTTGGGCTAATGGAAATAACAGGTAAACAGAAACAACATGTTTTAGTACATCAAAAGTCATTTTTGTGTTTGGAATTTTGATAAAGAACAATGCATCAAAATGTCCCACTTTTGGCATTTTGAATAACCTGAATGAATGAGATGAATATCAAATAAATATTAAAATTTATCTTTAATCTTGAGGTCTTCAAAGATATCTTACAATCATCGAAGAAATGAAATATACACTGACTTTGTTGAACAGCTTGGACTCTTGTTGAGTTGAAGAACTCTTAGTGAAAGATATGCTAGGAACTACTGGAGATACATATTAAACATAAACATCCTCACAAGTAGAGAAAGATTACTAATTGTGAAACTATGTGTCATTAACACAGTGCCAAATGTTGCCTATGGTTTGTTGTATTTCAGTATCTTAAAGAAAATTGTTAAATATAGAACTGCACTTTTTTCTCTGTAGAATCACAAATGTTCAATCAGCCTAAATAAGATGGTTTCAATAAATATTGTGAGAACCTATGATCATGGCACATTATGACACTGGATTTTTTGTTTCTAAATATGTCACTCAAAAATGATCTAGAAAATTACAATATTAAGAAATCTCTTCCTTTTATATATGCTACCCTCACATGTATGTACATATGCATCTTCTAGACATATGTCTGATGAGTTTAATAAATTCCTGAATTAAGTATTCTTTTTTAAAAAAGATTTTATTTATTTATTTGACAGACAGAGATCACAAGTAGGCAGAGAGGCTGGCAGAGAGAGAGGGAAGCAGGCTCCCCGCTGAGCAGAGAGCCCGATGCGGGGCTCGATCCCAGGACCCTGGGATCATGACCTGAGCTGAAGGCAGAAGCTTTAACCCACTGAGCCACCCAGGTACCCCCTGAATTAAATATTCTTAATATACCTAGGGGCACTTGGGTGGCTCAGTCAGTTAAGTGTCTGTTGGTTTTTAGCTCAGGTCATGATCTCAGGGTGGTGAGATCAAGTCCTGTGTTGGGCTCTGTGCTCAGTGCAGAGTCTGCTTGAGATTCTCTCTCCCTCTGCCCCTCCCCCTGCTGTGTGCACTCCCTCTTTCTCTCTTTCAAATAAGTAAATAAATAAACCTTAAAATAAATAAATACATATTTTTAACATACCTATAGCAAATGGTCCACTTTGTGTAGGTTCTTTTGAGATGCAAACTTAAGAGTTTGTGGGGGTTAGTTAAAATAGTGAATAAATTAATTTCAATAGTATCACATTTCATAGTCTGATTGGGTGGCTGTTTCAGCGCAAACCTTGTTCCTTGATGAGAAGAGAAAGTATGAGGAACTTTTATATGTTGTCTTCTAGGTCATTATTACTTTGTCCTCTGGAATAGTAGGATGGTGAGGTTGGAAACAGTCTGAAGACAGAAAGGTGAACCTCTCAGCAGAGCCTCTCAGCTGCTGTGGCTCATCACAGTTTGAGGTAAGTGCCTTCAGCCTGGAGTGGTCTCTGAATTTCAGGTTCTGCCACAGAGATCCTATGGCACTGTCCCAAACCTCCTCAAGTATTTTGATAAAGAGATTCCTACATGGGGGCGCCTGGGTGGCTCAGTGGGTTAAGCCGCTGCCTTCGGCTCAGGTCATGATCTCAGGGTCCTGGGATCGAGTCCCGCATCGGGCTCTCTGCTCAGCAGGGAGCCTGCTTCCCTCTCTCTGCCTGCCTCTCTGCCTACTTGTGATCTCTCTCTCTGTCAAATAAATAAATAAAATCTTTAAAAAAAAAAGAGAGAGATTCCTACAGCTCTATCTTAAACTTGGTTGACACTCTCATGGAAAAGAAAATGCTTTAACTTCTTAGAAGGTGAGAAGAGGAGCAGCATTGGGATTTTCAGAACCACGTGGGTTTGGAACGACAGCAGATGAGCTCAGAAAGGAGGCAGAGAAGAGAACAGGGATATTTATTGAGATATATAAGGTACTCATTCAAATGAAAGTTCCTTCCATGTTCCTCCTAAAACCTAGGCATCATGAAGCTAAAAATAATCAGGTGGAACACTTCACACAAACTATGGATGTGCTAAGTTAAAGCCCAAGAAATACTTAGTAAACATTTGCCACAGCCAACATCTTAGTAATTGTTACCTACAGAGGTAACTTTTAGAATTATGTAACTGTTCTACTGTCCTAAATGCCTGCTTACGCCCCTGTGGGGGTGGGATACAGATCAAAAGCATGCTTCTAGAACTCTGACCTCCAAATTCAGATGTAAATACACTCTCTTCTTTTTTTCCCAATGTTCAGTTGTTTGAAAGACAGATGAGAAGAGTGGTGCCATCTTGTTCCTCATAAGAAGTCCAGCAAGGACAAGGAAAACTTAGATTTTCCATATTATATGCCCTCATGGGCTTTTATTGGCCATATATTTAATACTGTTATACTTGCATTATTGGAGCCAAAGTTCTTACCAAATTTATTGACATTATTTTTGAACATGATGAAACAAATTACCCACACTTAATTTGGAAAGAAATATCAGATGAAAGATGGATGTATTTCCAGCTTGTATCTTAAGTTTTTATTATAGCTGACATTGGACAATTTTCAAGCTAGAGGAATGACATAAAAAGTGACTGCGCCATCTGCTTTGCTTCTCCCATTACTTATGGGAATTAATCATACAGTGTTTAAGACTGCTAACTGTGGCCACTCGAATGAGTTTTAATGCCATGTTAAGACTACAACAATTTTCCTAAAACATCATCCTATTTTGGGGGCCATACTTTTCAGCATATTGTTAAGTTTAAGTATTTTATTATTTTTAGTTAAAATAAGGAACTCTTATCTACAATAGGATAAAGATCACTGTGTGTGTGTGTGTGTGTGTGTGTGTGTGTGTGTGTGTTTGTGTGTGTGATGGAGAATAAAAGCTTGAACGGGATTGCATTATGCATAAACATGAGAGACATCGACCAGGCAATGAGAAATGATGTTATGATATATGAAGTATATATATTTAAGGAAGATATTTTTATTCAAAATCAACATCTTGCTCTCTTGGAAGTCCTTACTCAAAATGCACTTCATAACTATACAGACAGACTGAGAAAAAAAAAAAAAACACTTATAGACACATTCTGACCTATTTTAATTTGAATTGCTGCATGCAAGATTTGAAATTACATCATATATAGAATAACAAAGCCACAAGACAACTAAAATTTAGCTACCTTTGTGTGGAACGCAGACTTGAATGAATTATCAGGAATTAATGATGTTTATATAGAAAAAGAAAAGAGGTATCAAGAGCCTGACTCCTTATTTTACTCTGCCATCAGCAGTGGTCTGGCCTTTGTCTAAATAAACCTCACTAGGCTTCCATTTTCTCATTTTATAGAGAAGCGAACTTTCTTGAGTGTTCAGGTTTTTACGTATAATTAGAATTATTACAATGTCAAATGAAAATAATTATGATCCTTCAGAGACGTATAACAAAGAAAGCAAAATCCAACTAAATCTTTTTTTTTTTTTAAAGATTTTATTTTTTTATTTGTCAGAGAGAGTGAGCACAGGCAGACAGAGTGGCAGGCAGAGGCAGAGGGAGAAGCAGGCTCCCTGCCGAGCAAGGAGGCCAATGCGGGACTCGATCCCAGGATGCTGGGATCATGACCCGAGCCGAAGGCAGCCGCTTAACCAACTGAGCCACCCAGGCATCCCGACTGTTTTTCCCTTCATGTGATTTTTCAAATGTAAGAGTGACTTCTGCGTGCTGCTAACCAGAACCCTTTCAAGCACTGCTCTCTCCTGAGGAGGCCAAGGGGAGAACTAGACAAGCCCATCCCTCCTCACCTCTGCTGAGCCCACTCACAGGGTAGCTTTGCTTTGATCACTTTTCTTATTTACATATTCAACACCTATGTTCTTTGAAGAAAGACTTTCTTGGCTAAATAAAACATACCAGTGAGTTATCATTCTTTTACTTCAATTCATAAGCTAACATTAATGAATTTACATTTGCATATGAAAATACACATTTGTATATAGTATATCAGCTTTGCCTCATGCTATGAAAGTGCTGAAATTTTGAAAAATAATTAGGAAATAATGTTTTTGCCACTGGGAATAGCTGCAAAACTAACATTCTAATTATTCGGGCTAAGAAAATATGAAATTCTGTATACAATATAAATATAAAAATAATCCATGTTTTAGTTACACTGAGAAAGTTACTTTATTTCTGTAACTAAAATATAATTAAAAATAAATTAAACTAAACATTTAACTTAATCACCAAAACAAGGCAAAATAAAAGTAGCCAAGATAAATTAACACAGATAACATTTAAAAATTGTGAATTAGAAAACAAACAAGCATATGGATTGAAAAGGCACATTTGGCTCAGTGGGTTAAGCCTCTGCCTTCGGCTCGGGTCGTGATCAGAGGGTCCTGGGATCGAGCCCCACATCGGGCTCTCTGCTCAGCAGGAAGCCTGCTTCCTCCTCTCTCTCTGCCTGCTGCTCTGCCTACTTGTGATTTCTCTCTGTCAAATAAATAAATAAAAATCTTTAAAAAAAAAAAATTCCTGGGGTGCCTGGGTGGCTCAGTGGGTTAAAGCCTCTGCCTTCCACTCAGGTCATTATCTCAGGGTCCTGGGATCGAGCCCTGCATTGGGTTCTCTGCTCAGTGGGGAGCCTGCTTCCTCCTCTCTCTCTGCCTGCCTCTCTGCTTACTTGTGATCTCTCTGTCTGTCAAATAAATAAATAAAATCTTAAAAAAAAATAATAAAAATTCCATTGACATGTGTGATCAAAACAAAAAGAAAGAAAAGATAAATATGACATTAGAAGTAATAAAACAGATATATTCAGCAGAGCAGGAGAGATTAAAGACTTACACAAATCATTATGCTGATCACATGTCAATAATTTTATATATCCAGATAAAGAGAATAATACCCTAGAGCAATAATAAATTACTAAAAGTGAATTAGATGCAATAAAACAAATCAAGATCTATAGGGAAATTTTTGTTAATTGTTTATCAGTTAAATAGAAGCTGGGCTCAGGTGGTTTTTTCACTAACATTTTTATATTAGTCAAAATATTCCAGATGCCTAAAAGATGGAGAACATTTCAACTTTTTTTATTAATTTATTTCCAAATACTGATAAAGATGGCAGAAACTAAGGATCGGCCAAGAACATAAATATCTAGGAATAAACTATAGAAGTTGTAGAAGTAATTTACCCAGCAAATTACAGAACACTATGGAGAGACATTAACAATGATCTAAATAAATGGATGCATATACTAAGTATACTAAGTAGAAGCTTCAATATTGCAATGTTAATTCTAGCCAATTTATATGTAAATTTATTCCGATAAAAATCCCTCGCTTTTTTTGGTAGACCTTGACAATTTGATTCTAAATTGGGACCTGCTCCTGCAATTCTGAAGAGAGGAAAAGCGCTATAAATGTCCTTATGTAATAAGTAAAATATGTAGCTGAGAAAGGAAAAGAAATCTCGAACTTACTATGTATGTATCAGTGTGTATGAGGTATGGACCTACCAGACATTCTGGTCCCATTTAGCATCCTCATGATGAGCACCATTAGCAAATGAGCCTTGCCTGAACCAGAGGCACTGCCCAGTTTTATTAGTTGGACAAACTGACCCAGATGGCTCTATTTCAAGAACCCTTAAGCCCTGTCTTTAGAAGGTAGTAAAAAAAAAAAAAAAAAATGCTTCTCTTCTGTTGGGAGTTGTGCCAAAAATTCAGACTGTAAGGGGCTCCAAATCATGTAATTCTCAATTATTTCTTTATGGACTTGTATTTAAGTAAGTATACTATGAGGAGATGTGCCTGTTCCTCTGATAACCTTTCAATTAATTTGCAAACTCTCTTATGGCATGTACCGAATAGAATTCACTGATTGAAACCTTAAGTAAGAGGAAATAAATTAAGAAATTCTTAGGGGAAATTAAAACCTGAAGTAATTCAAATGTCTCAATGAGGCTCGACATTTCCACTCAAGAAGTATACCTGCATACCTCAGAGATGGCAGGTTCGGTTACGGAGCACTTCAATAAAGCACATATTGCCGTAAAGGGAGTCAAATGAATTTTTTGGTTTCTTAGTGCATATAAAAGTTATGTGTTCACTATACTGTAGTATATTAAATATGCTCTACATTCTATCTAAAAAATGTACATATTTTAATGAACAGTACTTTAAACCAAAAAAAAAAAAATGTTACCCATTACGTAAGTTTCAGGTAAATCACAATCTTTGTTGGTGAAGGGTCCTACCTTGTTATTGATGGCTGCTGACTGATCAGGGTAGTTCTTGCAGAAGACAGGGGTGGCTGTGGCAATTTCTTGAAATAAGGCAACAATGAAGTTTGCCCATTGATTGACTCTTCTTTTCACGAACCATTTCTCTGCAGCATGTGGTGCTGTTTAATAACATCTTACCCATAGTAGAACTTCCTTCAAAACTGGATTGACTGGAGTCAATCCTCTCAAACTCTGCTTTATCATCTAAGTTTATGGAATATTCTAGATCCTTTGTTGTCATTTCACAGTCTCTTCACCAGGAGTAGATTCTTTCTCAATCCCCCTCTCTTTTGTTTAAAAGATTTTATTTATTTGTCAGAGAGAGAGAGAGAGAGAGCCAGAGCACAAGCAGGAGGAGCAGCAGGCAGAGGAAGAAACAGGCTCCCCGTTAAGCAAGGAGCATGATGAGGGGCTCCATTCCAGGACCCTGAGATCATGACCTGAGCTGAAGGCAGATGCTTAACTGACTGAGCCACCCAGATGTCCCTCAAAAAACCACTTTTAGGGCACCTAAGTGGTTCAGTTGGTTAAGCATCTCACTCTTGATGTCAGCTCAGGTCTTGATCTCAGGATCCTGAGTTCAAGCCCCACATTGGGCTCCACGCTAGGCGTGGAGCCACTTAAAAAGAAAAAAGAAAAAAGAAACCACTTTTCTTTGTTCAAGCACAGGAAGCAACCACTCATCCATTCAAGTTTGATCATGAGCTTGCAGTAATTCAGCCCCATCTTCAGGGTCCTCTTCTAATTCTAGTTCTCTTGCTGTTTCTATCACATCTGCAGTTACTTCTTCCACTGAAGTCTGAACCCCTCAAAGTCATCCTTGAGGGTTGGAATCAACTTTGTCCAAACTCCTGTTTTATTTTGACCTTTTCCTGTGAGTATGAATGCCCTTAAAGGCATCAAGAAAGGTGAATCCTTTCTAGAAGATTTTTTATTTACCTTTTTGAAATCCATCAGAGGAATCACTATGGCAGCTATAGTCTTAGAAGAAGCATTTCTTAAATAATAAGACTTGAACGTCAAAATTGCTCATCGATTCATGGGCTGCAGAATGGATGTTGTGTTAGCAGGCATGAAGACACTGTGAATCTCATTGTGTTCTACCAGAGCTCTTAGATGCCCAGGTGCACTGTCAGTAAGCAGTGGTATTTTGAAAGTAGTATTTTCCCCCCTTATCAATACATCTTAACAGTGGCCTTAAATATTCCATAAACCATGCTGTAAACAGATGTGCTGTCATCCAGCTTTGTTGTTCCATTTATAGAGCACAAGCAGAGTAGATTTAACATAATTCTTAAGGGCTCTAGACTGTTCAGAAGAGTAAATGAGCAATGGCTTCAACTTAAAGTCACCAACTGCATTAGCCCCTGACATGAGAGTCAGCCTGCCCTGGGAAGATTTGAAACCAGGTACTGGCTTCTCCTCTCTAAGCTATCAAATTACTAGGTGGTATCATCTTCCAAACAAAATAAGACTGTTTTGTCTACACTGAAAGTCTGTTGTTCAGTGTAGTCACCTTCATGGATGATCTGAGCTAGGTCTTCTGGAGAACTTGCTACAGCTTCCACAGCAGCATTTGCTGCTTCACTCTGCACTTTATGTTATGGTAATGGCTTCTCTCCTTAAACCTCATGAATCAAAACTTCTGCCAGCCTCAGATTTCCTTCTGCAGCTTCCTCACCTCTTTCAGCTTGCAGAGAATTGAAGATTGTTATTATAGCCTTGCTCTGGATTTGGCTTTGACTTAAGGAAACGTGGCTAGTTTGATCTTCTATCCAGACTACTCAAGTTTCGTCCTATCAGCATGAGGGCATTTTCACTTTCTTATCATCCATGGGCTCACTGGAGTGACAGTTTTAATTTCCTTCAAGAACTTTTCCTTTGCATTTACAGCCTGGCTAACTGTTTGGTACAAGGGGCTTAGCTTTCAACCTATTTCTGCTTTTGACAAGCCTTCCAAACCAAGTTCAATCATTTCTAGCTTTTTTTTTTTTTTAATTTTATTTATTTGACAGACAGAGATCACAAGTAGGCAGAGAGGCAAGCAGAGACAGAGAGAGGGGGAAGCAGGCTCCCTGCCAAGCAGAGAGCCCGATGTGGGGCTCGATCCCAGGACCCTGGGATCATGACCTGAGCCGAAGGCAGAGGCTTTAACCCACTGAGCCACCCAGGCGCCCCCATTTCTAGCTTTTGATTTAAAGGGAGAGATGTGAGACTCTTCCTTTCCCTTGGACACTTACAGGTCATGGTTGGTTATTAGTTGGCCTAATTTCAATATTGGTGCTTCTCAGGGAATAGGGAAGCCAGAGGAGAGGGAGAAAGATGGGGGTGTGGCTGGTCGGGGGGGGGGTGGCAATTAGAACACACATTTATCAGTTAGGTTTGCCATCTGAAGTGAGGGTGGTTCAAAAATTACAGAAGTTGTATCAAAGACTACTGATCACAGGTCACCATGATAAATAAAATAATAATTAAAAGTTTGAAATGTTGCAGAATTACCACGGTGTGACAGAGACCCTAAGTGAGTGAGTGCTGTTGGAAAATGGCTCTGAAACACTTGCCCCACACAGCGTTGCCACAAAACCTTCAATTTGTAAAAAAAAAAAACATAATATCTGCAAAGTACAGTGAAGTACAGCACAATAAAATGAGGTCTGCCTGTAGAGTTAGTTACTCATTTTCTCGGAATCCCAGAAAATTAGCCATAATGGGGTGACCAAGAAAATTTAAGAATAACTCAACTTTGCATTTTTGAACAATTACTAGACGACCTTCAAGCAAATCATCTTGACTCAAATCATAAAGTACAGATATAAAATGAAGGAAAAGTGACAATATAAAGCTATATAATCACATAAAAATATAATTTCCGGGACGCCTGGGTGGCTCAGTTGGTTAAGCGGCTGCCTTCGGCTCCGGTCATGATCCCAGTGTCCTGGGATCGAGTCCCGCATCAGGCTCCTTGCTTGGCAGGGAGCCTGCTTCTCCCTCTGCCTCTGCCTGCCACTCTGTCTGCCTGTGCACGCTCTCTCTCTCTCTCTCTGACAAATAAATAAATAAAATATTTTAAAAAATATATAATTCCCTTTATTCATAATAAAAATTTCCTTCTATTTTTATGCCTTTCAAAATCTTGGGTAATAGAAGAGTTATTTTTTATTTAAAGCAAACACATTTTAGCATAAAACAATGGAAAGTGTCATAGATAACATCTAAGATGAAGTTCTTTTTAACTACTTTTTTTTTAACAGATTACTTTTTTTTTTACAGACTTTTATTCATTTATTTGAGAGAGAGACAGTGCACATAAGTATGGGGGAGGGGCAGAGGGAGAGGGAGAAGCAGACTCCCTGCTGAGCAGGGAGCCCCATGCTGGGCTCAATCCCAGGACTCTGGGATCAAGACCTGAGCCCAAGGCAGATGCTTAACCGACTGAGCTACCAAGGCACCTCATTCATTATTTCATTTTCCTATTGTATACATATATACATTTATAAGCATCAACTGATCAGGGCCTTTATTTCTATATATTTGCCTATTTGCAGTATAAATTCATACTCTAAATGGAATATACTGATTTTATATACAATACCCATTTTATAAAATCATCGTGGATACTTTCCTAATTTAAGTTGTATCTCATTTTTTGCTTGTTCAGTACTTCATGACAAATATTTATTTATTTCAGGTATTATACACTTTTAAAAATGGCACTCCACTTTCATACAATCTCTTAAGATAAAGCCACACAAATCCCACCCGAAGGATGCCCCTTCAGGTGTTATTTAATGTTATTCTTGGTGACAGCTTCAAGCAGTTCCAATATAATGCCTAACCTTCCACCAGTAAGTTGGCCTTGTTCTAGGTCTGGCTTCACATGTTTTAGTTTGAGGAACAGGTTTCTGACTAGCTCTTGAGCTCTAATTCCCATCTTCCAATAAGCAAATGCTATCTTACATTTTAAGACATAAGTTCCTACCTGAGAAAATTATCACAAAATATTCTGTCCATTTGATCTTGTAATATAACAACAACAACAAAAAGTTGGCATTGGGGCACCTGGGTGGCTCAGTTGGTTAAGTGTCTAACTCTTGGCGTCAGCTCAAGTCATGTCAGGGTCCTAAGATGGGATCCCATGCACATGGGGCTTGCTGCTCAGCAGGGAGTCTCCTTCCCCTCTCTCCCCCTCTGCCCCTCCCCCTACTCCGGACACACACACACACACACACACACACTCTCTCTCTCTCTCTCTCTAACAAATCATAAAAAAGTTGACATTTTAGCATATTTAGCATATGATATATCTCAGGTCACTCTAAGCGGGGCAAGTATTACTTTCCAGGCTATGAGTCCTCTTTTGGATTCCTAGAAACACTACTATTGTAGCCAAGCTAATATTCATAGGGAAGTAATTGTTAGCATCATCAGGGTGACAATAAAGCTGGTATATGAGATGACAACTTGAAAAACTTGCTTAACTGTCCCCTGAAGAGCGAGAGTAACAGAACAAAGAAAAAAACAGAGAAAAGGGAACAGAGAAAGGAATCGGGTGTCCATTCTCTAAGAAATCTGAGACATATAACTTTTACTCTATAAAATTTCAAGTTCTAGAAACTGCAGTTCATACAAGGTGAAGGGAACAACCTGCTTTGGTGATTTTGCCAGCCAAGTAACCCAGAAGTGGTATTCATACTTCATTTTGGGTTGTCTTTCCTTATATATCTTCAAGGTGCTTACTGTTTTTCAGAATTAGCTCTATGTTTGTACATTTCAAAACAAAATATACAACAATGGACACTAATGGCTGCTGGTATTGCAAAAAGGAGAAAACAATCACATACTAAGTGTCTCCTGATAGAGGACCACAAAGCTAACTTGGAAGGATTTCCTGGTCAAAATCTAGAACCTGAATCTGAGAAGTTCTCTAGACTCAAACGCCAACTTACAAGGTGGAAGGTAGAGTACATGTAAACATGTACTTCTAAACATGTAAAGTCACACCATAGTAAACATGTAAATATCACAATATTAAACATGTAAATAAACATGTAAAGTCACACCACAATACTACAGTCAGGAAGCCCAGATGGAAATCCTATAAGACAAAAATCCAGAGATTTTTCAACAAAGTGTAAAGGAAAAAAGAGATAGGAGAATTTGTAGATGAAGCAATGTCCACAATAGCCAAACTGTGGAAGGAGCCGAGATGCCCTTCAAGAGATGAATGGATAAAGAAGATGGGGTCCACATATGATATGGAATATTACTCAGCCACTAGAAAGGATGAATACCCAGCATTTGCATCAACATGGATGGAACTGGAGGGGATTATGCTGAGTGAAAGAAGTCAAGCAGAGAAAGACAATTATCATATGGTTTCACTCATATGTGGAACATGAGGAATAGCATAGAGGACATTAAGGGAAGGAAGGGAAAACTAAAGGGGGGGAATCAGATGGGGAGATGAACCATGAGAGACTATGGACTCCGAGAAACAAACTGAGGGTTTCAGAGGGTAGGGGGGTAGGGGAATGGGTTAGCCCAGTGATGGGTATTAAGGAGGACACGTACTGCAATGAACACTGGGTGTTATACACAAATAATGAATCATGGAACACTACATCAAAAACGAAGTACTGCATGGTGACTACTGTAACATAATAAAAATTTTAAAAAGCAGTGAATTGCCATATGTGAGCTTTATTTAGATCCTGATTTATTTATTTTTATTTTTCTTAAAGATTTTATTTATTTATTTGACAGAGATCACAAATAGACAGAGAGGCAGGCAGAGAGAGGAGGAAGCAGGCTCCCTGCTGAGCAGAAAGCCCGAATTGGGGCTCGATCCCAGGACCCTGGGATCATGACCTGAGCCGAAAGTAGAGTCTTTAACCTACTGAGCCACCCAGGAGCCCCTAGATCCTGATTTAAACAAGTGTAAAGAGAAAAATAACATTTAGGAGACTACAGGATAGTTATACATTTACTATTAGTTTGCTGATAACTAAGATTGCATATTTTTTAAAATTTGGTCATGCTATGAACATGATCATACATGTTCATACATGTACAGTTGACCCTGAACAACTTGGGGGCCAAGGGTGCCCACCTGTTTTATGGTTGAAAATCCATGTATAAATTTTTTTTCATATTTCATTTATTTATTTGACAGAGAGAGACATAGCAAGAGAGGGAACACAAGCAGGGGGAGTGGGAGAGGGAGAAGCAGGCTTCCTACGGAGCAAGAACCCCCCATGCGGGGCTTGATTTCGGGACCCTGGGATCATGACCTGAGCTAAAGGCAGACGCTTAATGACTGAGTCACCCAGGCACCCCCATGTATAACTTTTGACTCCTCCAAAACTAATAGCTGAGTGTTGACCAGAAACCTTACCAATAACAGAAATAGTAGCTTAACCCATATTTCATAATGTTATATATATTACACTCTGTATTCTTATAATAAGTAAGCTAGAGAACAGAAGATGTTATTAAGAAAATCATAAGGAAAATACAGTACTGAACTGTTTCTATTTAAAGAAAAACCATGTCTAATTGGACCCATGTAGTTCAAACCCATGTTCTTCAAGGGTCAACTGCATTCTAAAGAAAAAAGTTTGTTAGCAATGCATGCTGAAATATCTACAGATGAAATTATATGATGAATAGAACTTACTTAAAAATAACATGGGAACTAGGACAGACTAAAGGGTGATGTATGAGGCAAGAACAGACCTATTTGTTCATTACTAATGCTTGGGCCAGGCTACCTAAAAGTTCTTTACACTACTCTGTCTGCTTTTGTACTTGTGATCTCTGTCTATCAAATAAATAAATAAATCTTTAAAAAAAATTTTTGTTTTGGGGCACCTGGATGGCTCCGTGGGTTGAGCCTCTGCCTTCAGTTCTGGTTATGATCTCAGGGTCCTGGGATCGAGCCCCTCATTGGTCTCTTTGCTCAGTGGGGAGCCTGCTTTCCCACCCTTCTCTGCCTGCCTCTCTGCCTACTTGTGATCTGTCCGTCTGTCAAATAAATAAATTAAAAATCTTAAAAAAATTTGTTTTGATAAAAGTATCTGTAGCAGATACAATTTTCTGTCATCAGGCCATTTTGACCTATAGTAATATTATAACTGGATTTCTAAATTGAAGTATGGCTGACATGTCATGTTATTTTAATTTCAGGTGTACAACATAGTGATTTGACAATTCTATACATTAAGTTCTGCTTATTGGGGTAAGTATATAGTTACCATCTGTCACCATACAATATTATAATATAATTGGATTTTAAGGCACAGGTCTTTTTGCTAGGTAGGTTGAAGACTTACTTTAAGACCCTAGAAATCAAGATACTCAAGGTTTTTAGGTGGCGAGACTTTAGATAGTATAGCTGTTAATAAAACATAAAGAAAACATACTAAATTTTAAGATAGCTAAATTTAAGACGATGAATAAAACAGTTCAAAGAATGAACAGTTTTCTTTAAAAAAATTCAAAAAAAATCTTTCTCTGTACATTGTCTGTAATATGAAACACTAAAAACATGCAGAGCTATACTTAACTTGTAATCATGTACTCCCACGTGTGAAGACAGTAATGGAAGTACGGGCTTGGTTTTCTCATCTAGGCGTTACGGTGTTGACTTTTACTGTCACACATTTCTATGTAATGTTTCTAAAATTATTCATTTGTGTATGAGTCTTAACAATATTTAAAAAATAATAAATACAATTCACAACCTAGGTAGAGTTGGATTGTTGAGAATCACTGATTTTTTTCTTTAATATTTTATTCAGAATTTCCTACATGATGCGGAAACAGAAAAGCAATTGAATCAGCCAGAGGAACTAACAAGATCATAAATGGGGTTTTATAAGGTCAATTTGTAGTAGTACTAGCTTTCTTGCTAATTATAGTAGATAGTGTATTCAACATAACATTAAAAAAAAAAGATGCACAGTAAATTTTAATTACTTACACTGAAAGATCCTACACTCTACATCATATTGACAGTTTAAATCTCTCCAGTACGACTGTTCAGGACCTTTGCCCTGTCTGAAAACAACTGAGTAAATGCAAGTGATTTTAAATTAAGGATGACTATGCAATTACTTTAGGGAAGAAAGAATTAGCTTATCCATTAGCATTATAGGTTGCTGTCAGGAAAAACACGGGATCTGTTCATTCAATTAGCTCTCAACCTCAAGGCAACCAATCATTTCATTTGTAACATTGTTGCTTCAGCAGCTCTGCATTTTGAAAAAGGTACACCTTTAGACAATATAACCTTGCTAACATACTTCTCTGAGAATGCTTGGATCTATCTGGCACATTAGTTAATTGTCAGGTGATGCAAATGATTTATTTGATAGATTTTTGAACCAATACCATGAAAAAGTTTATGATAAAAAGAATACTATAAAATTATTTTTTCTCATCAAAATGACCATAAACATACATAAAGACTGCTTTTAAATGCAATGATAACTTTATCATACATGTACTGAAATTATTCAATAAAATGATGGAGACTAAAACAAAAATGAAAATGCAAATCCCACATCATCTGCTTTAAACTGAACAGATAATTTCACTTTGAACTCTGCAGCAGAAATCATATTTCCAGTTACATAACAGAGCACCGTTAACTATCAATTATTGTCCAAAAGTCATACTTCCATGAGAAAACATTTTTAGATGAATGCAACTTCAATCAATATAAGAAGTAACCGTAAGCATCTCAAGAGTTTTTTTATGTATATTTATACACATAGGCATTTTTCTCTACTTACAGGATGTCCCTTCACGAGTAAAGTATTATGACTACATATGCAGAAACTCGTTGCTGTGCAAACCTTTCACATAATAATGCATATATACATTGCTATATATGATAGTAAAAAAAAAAGAATAAGAGCTTTACCTGGTTAATCACCTGTGTTGGACTAAAACTGAGTAGGACAAATGGATTCACCAGCAATGTCTTGTCTGATAATCATGAGTGAGGTGGCCGCAATTTCAAGGGATGAGGGCTGCAGCAGTTTCAAGGGGGTGGGATTTATCTTCAGTAATGAATTCCCCGGGGGACTGTTTCCAATCAGGGAATGCTACTGCAGACAATGAAACCATTCTCTATTTGTTGACCGAGGTTTTGTGTGTACAATCTGCTGTGGGTGTATTCATGCACCAGTGCAAGAAGCAACATTTATTTCCCTGAAGTTTACGGCATGAAGGATATTTTGAAACAAAGATTACAGGAAAATAAAATTTATCTTTCATTTCTTTGAAGTTTTTCCACTGTGTATTCATTCCTCCTAATTTCCCCCCATTGGAGTGAAAATCATAAGAAGACTTAAGCCCAAGCAGTATAATCTCTCACCTGATGATACCAGAGCCTTCTGGAATAACACCGTAGATGGATACACATGCTCTCCGCCCTGAAAATTTTAGTGACGGGAGTAACTCACTGTTTTGGGACCTACTTTAATCCACTCAGGACAGTGTTACCTGTTAGCCATTTCTTTATATTATGGTTATTCGCACATACTATTTTCACCAAAAGTGTATATAAGCTCAGCCCTCTCATTTCTGTATTATAAACCAGATAATTTTGGTTGATTTATCTGAGAGTTGCATGTTCCAGTTTCCTGGTTCTAATTTATTTTGACACACATTCTTCACCAGTCTTGTCAATTTCTTTTAAGTAGATATCCATGATCCAACTTCTCACCACTCGAAGTGCTACGGCCCTAGCGCGGCTGAACATCGGCTAACCTTCCTAACTGGTTTCCCCTTTCCTATACTGCTGCCCTGCAGGCTACTCTCTTGGCAGAGCAGTCTGGCTCATCTAAAAGATGAGTTAGATCATGTGATTCTCAGACCCTCCAATATCCTCCTACTCTAATGAGTGATCTTAAAAAATCCTCTAATAACTTCCAACCTCATTTAGGATAAAATAAATATCTTTTAGATGGCTTACCATAGCCTGGCCTCTCACCACAGCTCTCTGACCTTACTTAACACTTAGCCTTCTCTTCCACTTCCACACTTGCTCCCGGCACTCTCTGGGCACACTGGCCTTCCCCTTCAGGTCTTTCCTCACAGGTGTCAATGGCACTGCTGCCTCGGAACCTTGACCTGCTGAGTATGGTCCTGGCATACCACTCCCCCAGGTGGATTTCTCTGCATTTAGTCCTCAGTCCAAATGTCAACTAGAGTGTGGGATCCTCCTTGATCACCCATGGAAATCGCAAATACACTTTTCCTCATACCCTTCTTACCCTTTACTTTTTCCTCAGAGCATTTATTTATGCATTTCTTTGTTTACTAGTTATCTCACCCTATAGAATGTAAACTCCAAGAGAAAGGAGACTCTGTTTTATTTACTGATGTATCTTAGCATCCTGAACAGGGCTTTGCAATGAGTCAGCACTGAAAAAAAATACTTCCTTTTTTTAAAAATAAAGATTTATTTATTTATTTTAGAGAGAGGGAATGTGCACAGGGGAAAGGACAGAGGAAGAGGGAGAGAGAGAATCTCAAGCAGACTCCAGCCTGAGCACAGAGCCTGTTGTGGGGCTCGATCTTGTGACCCTGAGATCAGGACTGGAGCCAAAACTGAGTATCCAGCATTTAAGTGATGGTGACACCGAGGCACCCCCCAAAAATATTTGTTAAGTAAAATGTACAATTAAGCTTTACTTCTTTCTCCATTTTATAGAATATTCTAACCAATGCAATCTAATGGAATGGATGAAATATCACTCTACAGTACAGGCAGATTTGATTCCAAATCACTGCAATAACATCAGTATCTTGATAAAGTCATTTTTTGGGTTCCCCAGTGCATATAAAAATTATGTTTACACTATACTTTAGTCCATTACATGTGCAATAGCGTAATGTCTAAAAAAAGTACATACCTTAATTTAAAAATACAATACTGCTAATAATAGCCGACCGTCATCTAAGCTTTGAGCGAGTTATAATCACTGACCACAGATCAAATAACAAATATAATAATGAAAAAATTTGCGATATTGTGAGAATTACCAAAGTGTGGCACAGAGACACGAAGTGAGCCAATGTTGTCGGGAAAACGGCATCGATAGACTCGCTTGACAAAGGGTTGCCACAAAATTTTCATTCACAAAAAAAAAGAAAGAAAGAAAGAAAGAAAAAATTATCTGCAAAGGCAATAAAGCAAAGTACAATAAGACAAGGTATGCTTGTAGTGCCTCCTTATTCATGGTTTCACTTTCTGGTCTCTGAGGTTTCAGTTAACCACAGACAAGCTCAGACCAGAAGCAGGTGACCCTCCTTCGGAAGGCTTGTCAGGAGGTCAACAGGAGCCTCACACTACATCCCAGTACCTACCCACTCACCTCACTTCATCTCGCTATGTAGGCATTTTGTCATCTCACTTCATCACAAGAAGAAGGGTGAGTCCAGTACAACAAGCAATTTGGAAAGACAGAGCACCTTCATATAACCTTCACAGCAGTATGTTACTATAATTGTTCTATTTTATTATTAGTTTTGGTTGCTAATCTCTTACTGTGTCTAGTCATAAATTAAACGGTATCATAGGTATGCATGTATAGGAAAAAACAGTACATATATGGTTCAGTAGTATCCGTGCTTTTAAGCATCCGCTGGGGGTCTTGGAACATGCCTGTAGATAAGGGGGGGGTTCTGTTTTCTAATAATGGCTTGTGTGACCTTGTAAATCAGCATAACCATCAAACACATCTTAAAATCTTAGAGCCTGAAGAATTCATAACATTCACCTTTCATTCATCCTCTGTTACCAGGCAGGACTGCATCGAACCTATGAACACTTTTTCCTTGATCTCCTTTTATGCTTATTGAATTAGCTTAATTGTGTGTATATATACACACCATATATACACAGATATTTATATATATCTGCACCTATCCCAATCCTAAGCATTTTTGCATCCCTGACTTCTTACACAATAGCTTTCATATCACCTCCTGTGTCTTGATCTATGTATGACCTGTGAGAACTTTCAAAACTTCTACAAATTGATAGAGACCTTTTACAAATTGGGAGTTATATGTGGGTTATGTCACTTTCCCTCACACTGTCTGGAAATAACCATTAGGATCAACTGAAGGTAGAATTAGAAGACACTTTTAGGGGCACCTGGGTGGCTCAGTGGGTTAAAGCCTCTGCCTTCGGCTTAGGTCATGATCCCAGGGTCCTGGGATCAAGCCCCACATCGGGCTCTTTGCGCTGCATGGGGCCTGCTTCCTCCTCTCTCTCTGCCTGCCTCTCTGCCTGCTTGTGGTCTCTGTCTGTCAAATAAATAAATAAATAAAAATCTTAAAAAAAAGACACTTTTACTTGCACTATCTCACAAAATTGATACCTCATATCTTAGCTTTAGCTTTTAATATAAATGTAGAGATTTTGCTGAAATGAATAAAGAGATCATTTGATTGTGAGATATAAATTGAGACCTGTAGTAAATCAGTGCTTCAGAAAATGCTTTGCATTAAAAAAAATAAAAGAGAAAGGACTGTTAAGGGCTTTTCAGAAGCTTCTGAGAGAATATTTGTAGAAAGAAACTAATTTTTATGCAGAGAATATTTTCTTTTCTTTTTTTTTAATTTAAGCTTTTTTATTTAAACATATAATGTAACCCCACCACCCTCTCCCAACCCCTCTCCCCCCCCCCCAGTTTGTTTTATGACATTAAGAGTCTCTTTTGGTTTGTCTCCCTCCTGATCCCATCTTGTTTCATTTTTTCGAGAATATTTTCTTATAATAAAAACAATTAAGCTAATTGAATAAGCACAAGTGTATTGGAGGTAGCTATAATCTTGGTAAACCAACCAGAAAGTAAACAATACCAGAGTCCTGGTCATTTTAAAACAAACTGTGTTCCAAATAATTTTTGTTTTCTATCACTTACTAGGATTTCAGCATTATTTGTCCATGTCTCTATGTCTCTATGTATGTATGTATCTATTTATCTTCTATTATCTACCCAATCACATAGATAAAGGAGAGATACTCAGAATATTTAGCAGCAGGTTTAGCTAAGACAATAATGAATTGGAATGATTCTTGGCCATAATTCTTGGAGTAGAGTCCTGGAGGCTCCTTGTTTTGCCAAGTCTCACTCTGATTTCACGGATTACAGAGAGACAGAGTCACGGTGCAGGTGCTGAGCTGCAGGAAGGCACTCAGGGCTCTGGGGTAGCTCAGATCAAATCTCTGCGCTGCACAGATATTTAATTCTTAGTAAAAGCTTCTTAAGCTTAATTTTTTCAAAATTTTTACTGTAAATATGAATGTCAAGGTGATGGCTTTCTACTTACTTTTTTTTCCCTAACAACTTTTATAATTGTTAAAGAGGAACTATGTCCTCTATATTTGTTTTGGAACACTTTCTCAATAACCTCTGAAGTAGTATTCATAAAATGACTATGTTCCAGGTTTTAAAAATAATTTTCTCAGATCAAATACAAGCTTAAAGGTAACATTTAACCATTCTTCAGTAAAGGAATAAATTTGTTCATTTCTGAGTTCTGTATTGTGCTTATATTAAATTACTGTCTAACTGGTTTCCATCCACTTTCCAGATTACCTTAATAGAAAATAACATTACTGCCCTAGGTCATTTCTCCTGATATAAATGAATTAGATACATATATTTTCTTATTCTCCTTTAGAGAGGTTTAATCTGGCAGCAGCATTTTCTGAATTTGACACTGGTTAAGGAACATTACATCCATTAGTGGCCAAGGTGTAGTTAGATGGTAATTAAATCATCATATTCCATTTGTAGGTGGATTATGTTTTCTGTTAGAGAAAATTAAATTCATAAAATATGCCTCTTCCTTGAAAATGGACAATCTTTTTTGCATGGTTAGCAGCTGTCCCTCTAACTTCTGGGAAGTCTGCAGTATGATAGAAATGACCAACTACTTCATAATCGACATAGTATCCCAGAAGGAACTGCAGTCATTTCTATGCCTGGGAGAAGGCTCATTTTATATTTGGCAAGTGAACATTTTTTTCGGAGGCCTGAAATCAAACCCTTTTCTCTGAATACTGAGAAGTTAGAAATGACCATTTATATTTCACAGCACCTTTATTATAAGCATGTGATTATTTCTTCAGTCTTTCTTTATGGAAAAAAGAACATCAGAATGCTTTCCATATGGTATTGGGTTTGTTAGAAGCCCTCTGTGTCTAAAAGCTGGAATAAAGCCCATTATCCTAGTGATCTTCTGTGCCCCTTCTGGACTAAGCCACAGGATTAATGATATTATTTAAAATTGGATTTAAAGAGTTATCTGGATGTTAAAAATATGGTAAAGAGTTCCTTTACCCCAATTTCTATACCCAAATGTCTTAGAAATCCCCTCTCTTCTTTGTTCCTCATTATCCAGTTACCCTCCTCATTCCTAATGCTAGTCTGGCCTCCCTGGGTAGAGGGTGGGTATTGGGGGGGAGGGGACAAGTGACATTTGCATTGGCTTGAAAGTCAGCAGCAGAAATGAGCTGTTATGTGTGAGACCAGCATACATTTTATTTATTGAGGCCCTAGAGAGAATACTTGGAAAGCCCCAAGCTAGAAGAATGAATTCAAAATGTTGCTTTTCATCCTAATATGTTAAAATGGGCACAGGAAAAATCTCACTTTATTTTACCAGTTTTTTTGTTGTTGTTGGAGAAATAGTAAAATAATAATGAAAATTAAGCCTGTAAAATGTGCATTTTGAAGTTCTTTGGGTCTAAACACATTAGTGGATTATTCCCTAATTTTATCTTTTATTTTTTTTTTAAAGATTTTATTTATTTATTTATTTGACAGAGAGAGATCACAAGTAGGCAGAGAGGCAGGCAGAGAGAGAGGGGGAAGCAGGCTCCCTGCTGAGCAGAGAGCCCGAAGCGGGGCTCGATCCCAGAACTCTGGGACCATGACCTGAGCCGAAGGCAGAGGCTTTAACCCACTGAGCCACCCAGGCACCCCTCTAATTTTATCTTTTAAACAGCTCTGTGTGTGTATGGTATCTGTCCATTTAGGATAATTAGATATTATCACTTTTGACCTACCTATCTGAACACTGGAGCTGAGAAAGGTCACACAATTTTATCAAGCAGACTGAAGCTGTTCTTTCCACCTTCTGTGCAGCCTTCCTTAGATACCGTCCATTCTCATACCCATCCTATGACTGCAGCATTGCACGAAATCACATCAACTTTGGGAAAGCAAAGGCTTTCTAGAAGCCGCATGCAGATAACTTGACTGGGTCTAACCACCTCCCAAAAAGAAAGAAGTTACTAGAATTGGCTTACAGTACAAGGATTCATCCCTAGGGGCTCAGGTAGTGACTACTTCTATCTCTAAAGGTAAGGAATCTCCACCATTGGAACTGTGAGCAGAGAAAGAGAAGGGGACTGACATTTGTTGGAAATGGCCCGTGTCAGAGGTGCCACACCAGATGGGACTCCCTGCTTGGGATTCTTTCTTCTGGGAGGCAGATTTATAATTTTGTCTTGCAGGAGTTTAATATATAATGCCCCAGAAAACTACATTCACCAGCTCCTGGAACAACAATTAATAATGATTATAGTATTCCCCTTTTCCATCAATATGGGATAGTATCAGTACATCAGTCCAAAAAATACTTAAGTTCTGTGTAAATAAAGTATAAAATATGCAATTCATAATAGAAATGTATCAAATAGTTGGCAAAGCCTGCAGTGTGTTTTTGTGGGAAATGCACTAGCTTTGAAAGCAATGTTCAAAGTTTAGTTCTGCCATTAACTAGTCTTGTAACCTTCAGAAATTAATTTATCCTTTTAGAGACTCAATTTATTTACATGAATTAGGAATTCAATTTGCAGGATGCAAATCAGTTTATGCTTATAAATCACTTATCACAACTTCTGACACATCAAGCTGCCCAATAAATGGCAGTAACTATTTAATTGATGCTGTAATATACTCATTTTATCATAACAAAATCTTACGATCTTGTATGTTTCTAAGGATGTACATGTTCTATCTGGAAAATGCTAGTTTTTCCATTATAACACTTTATTAATGCAGACATCATCACATAGATGGGGTTGACAATCTGGTGTATTAATAAGGTAAATTAATTCATCCTCATTTGCTATAAAAGCAGGATTTGGGGAGGTTGGGTGGTGCAGTCCATTAAGTGTCCAACTCTTGGTTTTGGCTTAGGTGGTGATCCCAAGATGGTGAGACTCAGCCCAATGCTGGGCTCAGGCTTACTGCCTGAGATTCTCTTTCCCTCTCCTACACCCCTTCCCTCTTCTGCTCTCTTTAGCACTCTCTCTCTCGAAAATAAATGAATAAATCTTTAAAAAAATTAAAATAAAATAAAAACAAGATGTCTAAGCAACAGGCAGAAAACCCATCCTTGCAGGTTTACCTACAATATACCATGGAAGTAAGCACTATGGATATTGTATCCTGATATTATAAAATAGAGCTGAAATCTGATAGGAAAATACAGCTTCTAATCATGACCTCGTAGAGAGGTAAACAGTTTTATTTTGAGTGATATGTGGTGCAGGTTGCGCCCTCGCTTAGTGTAGGTGCAGAAAATCTCACACATTCCTTTTTAGAATAACGGGTGAGCCCAGAGGAAGGTTTGCACTAGAAGCTTCATAGACTACATCATTTTTTTCATCTTTTCTTTTTTCTGCACTCACATACAATTCTAACTACAAAATAATATTATTAGGTATTAGGTAAATAATACTATTAATATTAATATTATTAATATTATTTAAATGATATTATTAGGTATCTAATATTATTAGGTATAATATTAGAATATTATTAAGTAACTGAGTAAATTTTCATGAATTTATTTAAAGATGAAATTAATTTTTATCTAGCTGTTAAAAAGTAAAATTACAGTTACTGGACTAGATATTTTAAAGCTGATTTCTTACACACAGCTGTCTCTTACTTTTATATGTATTCGCAGGAAGAAAGAAAAACTAGCATATTTTTATCTGCTGTCTCAGATAATAAATGATTGACGACTTAGAAGCATTTTAAGTACCACTTAAAATAATGAAATTGGCCCTACTTATCACCATGGTGAACAATAATTTAATTTACCCTATTAATAACTCAGAGCAAATTTAATGAAATGACAAATTTACTTTCTTCAATATCTAAATATACTAAAAAATACTTCTAACTCCAAACACAGCTATACGTACATATATGTTTTACTTGAAGTGATTTCATAAAAAAAACCAAAAACCCGAAAGCTAAAAAATAGGAAATATTTCACTGAAAACACATTTCCACTCTTGCACCTACCATGTGTGGTATTTACTCAAAAGCAACTAGCAATGGCAATTAATTTTGGAGGCTTAAGGTATCAGGTTCTTTTTGAAAAAAAAAAAAAAAAAGTGTCCCTGTACAAGCTAGGTTAGGCAACTACTGTGATAGACAGCTTCCAAATCTCAGTGGATTAATATTAAAAAATGTTTGTTCCTTGCTCCTATCACAGTCAAGAGTGAGTTAGATGGCTCTCCTGCAAGCAATGAATCAGAGTACCCTTTGTGATTTTACCATTTCATAATTTCAAGATAACCCTGGCACCATCGAGCATCTAGAAGGCAGAAAGAGTAAAGAAACTCACACAACTGATACTTAACTACCTCATCCCAGAAATGGATATCTATCACTTTCACTCATATTCTATTGGCAAGAAATGGATCCAATGTCTGACCTACCTACAAAGGACGGGAGCCTTAGGAATATAGCTCCCCATTGCTCAGTCACTTCCAAGAACTTAATCTATACTACGGAAGGGAAACATGAAGCTTTGGCAGTCAGCTAACTGTCTCTGCCACCATCAACTCTTCAAACATAGATTTCAAACTGTCAGAAAGACAGTTAGGGAGGCTGACACATGGTAGGAGGCTGCAAAGTAGATTACATATCATCTTTCTATGCCCTAGAATCTATGAACAGTTTCTAAAAATGATTTTTCAGAAAAAGTACATACAATCATTCTGTCTTTTTTCTCAACATGATTGAGAGATGAACAATTTTTAGAAGTCACGGAGGACATTTTTTTATAATTTACTTTTAATTTTCTTTTTAAGTAGGCTCCATACCCAGCATGGGGTCCAATGTGGGACTTGAACTCATGACCTTAGCTGAGTTCAAGTGTCACATATTTATTTATTTATTTTTTAAAGATTTTATTTATTTACTTGAGAGAGTGAGAGAGAGAGAGAGAGAGAGAGCGAGCATGAGCAGGGGAAGGTGCAGGGGGACAGGGAGAAGCAGACTCCCTGCTGAGTAGGGAGCCTGATGAGGGACTCCATCCCAGGACCCCAGGATCATGACCTGAGCCCAAGGCAGATGTTTGACCAACTGAGCCCCCCATAAACCCCAGGAATTGGATATTTAAGTGACAGAGCCATCCAGGCACCCCTAGGACATTTTTTCCTTATCTTTAGAGAATCAGGGTCTACAAGAAGGTATTATGACCAACATTTCTGACTGGAGTTGGGCAGAATGTGTTTTAGCAAGCTACTCCTCCACATAAGCTTTGATTATTGATATCCATATGGACAGTCAGAAAACAGGAAAAAGTGACTTTCTTCCTTCTCTCTTTAATAATCATTAAAAGTTTCCATTATTGGGAGGTGGAAGTTACCTTCCTCATTACTCAACTGATTGGTTTGAAGGAGACATTAATAGGAAAGAGAGTACAAGGTGAAGATTTTCTGCTAACAAGAATGGATTGGCATGGAAGAAAAGCCTACCCAATAAAAAAACAAACAAACAAAGACCAAAAATCCAAATACTGTCTGTAAAATAAAAATTTTAAAGTTCATGTGTATAGCTGATTTCACACATACCTGTATTTTTAAAAAAAGATTTTATTTACCTATTTGATAGACAGAGATCACAAAGTAGTCAGAGAGGCAGGCAGAGAGAGAGGAGGAAGCAGGCTCCCCACTGAGCAGAGAGCCTGATGCAGGGCTCAATCCCAGGACCCTGAGATCATGACCTGAGCTGAAGGCAGAGGCTTTAACCCACTGAGCCACCCAGCCCCCCCCCACACACGCTTTTTTAAGTAAGATAAATCTGCACAGGCCACAAATAGAGTAGGTAAATCTTCTAAGGCTAAAGGAGCAGTGGGCCAGGAGAAACATGGAACATATGACTTCTAAATGAATAAAGAAAGTAACATTAAAAAATAATTTTTAAAAATATCAGGAAAGATAAAGGAGGATAGGGAAACAAACTTAGGCTGACTGCAATGACAGTAGAAATAAATCCAAAACTATCAATGATCTCCATATGAATGGACTACACCTGTCAGTTACAAGAGAGAGATTGTTAGATTGAGTATGTAAGGTCCACCTAAAACTAAAGGGTGAAAAAGTTTGATGGTAAAGGGATAATGATAAGCCAAGTGAATACTAACGAAAGAAAACTGGACTGACTGGACTGTAAGGAAATAGACTTTAGGGCAAAAAAGTAAAATGGGTATTAAAAGGGTTATCATAGGATGATAAAATGTTCAACCTCACTAAGAAGTATAACAATTGCAAACTAGATTGTAGTTATCATATCACAAATATTTGTAGGCAAAAATTATTAGAACTGTAAGAAAAAACTGAAAAATTCTTGAGGGAGGAAACTGTATCATCCATCTTTCAATAAGAGAAGATGCTGCAGACAAAAATTCATAAAGGTCTGAACATGATTAACACGCTTATGAAATGGATATAACTGGAAGAAAGGCATATTCTCTTGGGGTGCCTGGGTGGCTCAGTGGGTTAAAGCCTCTGCCTTCGGCTCAGGTCATGATCCCAGGATCCTGGGATCGAGCCCCGCATCGGGCTCTCTGCTCAGCCGGGAGCCTGCTTCCCCCCTCTCTCTCTGTTTGCCTCTCTGCCTACTTGTGATCCCTGTCTGTCAACTAAATACAAAATCTTTAAAAAAAAAAAGGCATATTCTCTTAAACTATTCACAAACAAAATATCATTATGTAAATATACTCATGATTAAATAATAGTAAACTATTGCATTATGTTAAAAAGAAAACCACAGTGCCATGACTGAGTGATTTGCCCCCAGGACAGCAAATCAAGACTTAATTGCAGTTTCTGTGTCTCCTGGAGGGGAATTTTAAGCCAATGATTCTGGATTTTTTCTGGTCCATATGAATCCAGTAATCCTTTACTTGGGCCCTCTATATCCCCAAAAGGAAGATGGGGCACTTTGTGTGATAAGACCTCCAGCCCTTCCTTTCCCCCTAGTAAGGGGCAGTGACCTTGCCTAAAACAATCCTTTGCTTTCCCTTTGCTAATAACCCCTTGCCCCACCCTCCTTCCTATCCAAAATTTCTATTTTGCACAACTTGTCAGAGGTCCCTTCTACTTGCTAGATGGGATCCTTCCAGATGCATGAATCACTTAGTAAAGCCAATTACATCTTCAAATTTACTCAGCTGAATTTTGTTTTTAACACATATTAGATGTAATAATACTTAGAAAAATACATGTCCATAAATGTAAATATTAGAAATGAAGGATCTTTTAAAAGGAGTGACTTAAAAATCCAAGTCAATAAATTATAGAAGAAATAAAAAGACCCAAAATGGTAGAAAAAAATAATAACAAATGAGTGTGAAATTAATGAAATAGAGAAAGATAAACAGAGAGTCAAAGTCAAAGCTGGCTTTTTAGGGAGACTCAGAAAGTAGTCAAGTCTGTAAGATTTTTTCAAAGAAAAAGAGAAAAAGAAAGAAAAAAAGTTGAAAACATAAACTTCACGAGAATGATTCATAATAGCAACAAAAAATAAAAGATACCTAGGATAAAAAAAAAAGATACCTAGGATAAAATCAATCATAAGATCAGAGAAACCATCTGGGGAAGAATATAATATTTTACTAAAATATTTGAAGAAAACAAATATACAGAATTTAAAATTAATAGAGACATTCTATGTTCATGGAGAAAAACAACTGAGTTCATAACAATGTCAATTCTTTACCAATTCTCTTCACAAAGGTAATGCAATTCTAACAGAAATATATATTTTTAAAGATTTTATTTATTTATTTCTCAGAGAAAGAGAGAGAGCACAAGCAGGTGGAACAGTAGGCAGAGGGAGAGGGAGAAGCAGGCTCCCTCTGGAGCAATGAGCCCAATGCAGGATTCAATCCCAGGACCCTGGCATCATGACCTGAGCTGAAGGCAGATGCTTAACCGACTAAGCCACCAGGCATCCCTCTAATAGAAATCTTGATGAGGGTTTGATTAGCATTTGATGGGATGACTCTAAAACTATATTTTAAAAGATCAAAGAGCTCAAAAGAGATAAGATACTTTTAAAAAGGAAAAACCTAGTGGGTGTACTTGTCCTGAGAGCAAGACTTACGAAGTTCTACAGAATAAGACAATATTAGAAAAAAGAGACAAATTGGTCCATAGCAGAGAAATAAGAATCCCACAGATTGGATGTGACATATACAGAAATGTTATAAATAACATGGTTGGCATTATAAATACGCCCCCCCCAAAAAAAGAGAAAAAGAAAGCAAAAAGAAAACTTTTAAAACATTCAGAATAAACGGAAGTAGACCATTTATGAAAATGTAGGGTGAGGAGAAGTATTTCCTAAATGAGACGAAGTAAAAATGCTAAGGGAAATGATTAGTAAATTTGACAGTTAAAACTAAAAACGTCTGGGTAGCAACAGACACAACAAAAAAATGAAAAAACTGGGGCAGTCTGGAGGAAGATACTTGGAATGCAAAAAATTACCAAAGATTAGTATTCAAAATAGACTTCTGAAACTACAAATCAAAAACAAAAAGAGAACAACGAAGAAGAAAAATAGCAAAAAGATATGAAAAGGTGATTCACAGAAAAGGAAACACAAATAGCCAACAAACACATGAAAAAAAATGCTCAGCCTCACTGAGAAATCAGTGAGATGCAAATTAGTCACAAAGAGATGCCATTCCTCAGCCCTCAGACTGGGAAAAATCTAAATAGTCCAACAATAACAAATGTTATAGTGGGGATAGGGAGCAACAGGATTTCTTCTTGCTGATGAAGAAATAGAAATAGTTTTAACCAGGCTGGAGAGCAGCTGGTCATAATCTGGTAGATTTGAGAGAGATTTGAGATATATAATATATATAATTTATGTCCCAGCAATTCCATCCCTAGACATATATATGACAAATTCAGGAGAATTGTACCACAGTGATCGTGGTAGCATTGTGAGTTTTAGCATATCAGAAAAATGAAATGTTATCAAGAGAGGAATGGATGGATAAATTGTGGTATGTCCACCAACAGTAACACAAACATCAGTGAAAAATGAGTCAATAAGACTTAATATATATTCTTGGATGGGTCTTACAAATACTATGTGAAGCCAGAAATAACAAATTGTCAAGGACTTTACCAGTATGCTATGATTCATGGGAAGTGATTGTTTAGGATAGTGATTGTTTAGGATAGATACATATATGGTAAAGGTCCAAGAAATGCCTGGGAATGATAAAAAGTCAATCCATGATTAAAAAGTAAATACATCGGGGAATGTATTTGGGGGAAAGTTTGCAGGAGGCCTCAACTGTGTTACTAACACGGGTATTAAGAACAGAGTTGTTTATGATATCATTATTTATGCTTTTTGTATGTCAGAATGATTTTATGACTTCTCAAAAGACTATAGCTTGTGAAATGAACAACAAAAAATCTAGTCTGTTGCTTTTATGTATTTCTTTCTTTCTTTTTTTTTTTTTTTTAGATTTTATTTACTTATTTGACAGAGAGAGAGAGAGATCACAAGTAAGGCAAAGGCAGGCAGAGAGAGAGGGGGAAGCAGGCCCCAACTTTTATGTATTTCTGTCTGTATGTTTTATTGGTTGATTGAGTGGTCACTGAGGGTCAGAGGAAAGAAACAACTTCATTGATGCTATCTCACTAGTTAATGACTGAATGAAGACTAAAAACTGTGTCTCACTCAAACTCCAGGGCTTTCCTAACTCTTATTGCTAAGCAACATTAGGGATTAAAATATTTAGTTCCTTTTCATAATTAGGAGAATTGATTCCGAGAAAAGTTTGACTGCTTTAGGATTACAGAATCAGATAATAAAAGTGTTTTTTCCCCATCCTAACATAGTCAATAAACATGTTCATCAACAAAAGTGGCTTAAGTGGCTATGATTTTTAAATTGGTAAAAGGTGGGGCGCCTGGTGGCTCAGTTAAGCGGGGCCTTCAGCTCAGGTCATGATCCCAGGGTCCTGGGATCGAGCCCAACATCGGGCTCCCTGCTCAGTGGAGAGCCTGCTTCTCCCTCTCCCTCTGCCTGCCGCTCTGCCTACTTGTGCTCTCTATCTCTCTCTCAAATAAATAAAAAAAAATCTTAAAAAAATAAAAAGTAAAAAATAAATTGGGTAAAAGGTAAGCATGGTCTATCTGAATGTCCAGATCGAACATGCCTGATGAGAAACATCCACTAGCTGATTCTGACATATTATTTCCCCTGCCAAGGGAAGGAAGGGCTTAGGAGGGATATTTCTACCCACGGGGTTGAAGAATAACTTCATCTTCAGTTCAGAGGAGCTATAAAAATATTTTGGTTGCTGTTTATGTGCTAGGCTGTGCACATATAAAGTAGATTAGTTATGCTTGTTTAAGGTGTGTGTGTATCTGTCTGTGTATCTGCACATAGATTTTCTAAGTTCATGGCAGAGAAGGGCATTAGCTATAAATGCTCAATGTAAGGGGGCTTAAAGAGTGTTGGGAGGGAGGATAGCAGATTTATAATATTAAATAAAATCTACCTGTCAAGAGTGCCAAAGAGGGTATAATATGACCCACAGATAAATGAGAAAATAGGCTCCCACTGTGGGTTGGTATGTCACAGATGCTTCCAGGAGCTCATCCACTGTTTAAACCATAAGGCAATGTCCAGGTGAGAGAATGAAAATTTTAGGAGCTGAGCAGACTTCAAGGAAATCCCTTTTACTGTGATAATCCTTGAGTTGTAGAATGGCTATTCTGCATCTTCTTACAAATCCTGCAAACCTGCTCAGATTCATCTTGACATCTGAGTGGTCTTCTTTCCACTGTATCTTCTTTCCATTGGTTTCCAGGGGTTGGGGGCCAGTAAGGAAAATAGGGAGATGTTGGTCAAAGAGTATAAGCTTCCAGTTGCAAGATGAGGAAGTTCTGAAGACCTAATGTACATCATGGTCGTTATTTTTAATAATATGGTATTATACATGCAAAATATGCTAGTAGAGTAGATCTTAAATGTTCTCATCATAAAGGAGAAAAAAGATAACTATGGGATGGATGTGTTAAATAATCTTATGGTGACAATTTCATAACATATATGTATATCTTTTCACTGTGCTGTATACCTTAAATTTATACAATTTTATTCATCAATTATACCTCAATAAATATGGAAAAAAATCAGCCTGCTCTTAGATTCTTACTAATCTATGGAGAAAAGCTACCTAGGCTTAGCCTGGTAAAGAAAGTGAAGAGTGGTACTATCCAAAGTCCATGTAAGCAGTAGTTATGACAGACTTTCTAGTAAAAAGATGAGGGGGGTTGTCCTCAAGGGACAACATCCCATAACTTTTCAGAACACACGTGATTCATATGTAACATAACATATTCAGAACACTGGTGATTCATATGTAACAAAAAAAATACCCCTCCACAGGAAGGGCCCCCTTCACTGGGTACATGACAAGGGTATGTCTGAGGTGATGTCGGATGGTAGAGTCAATGAGAGTTAGAAGGGCAGGCACCAGGAGCATTCTGTAGGAAGGGCCCCTCTCACCAATCTAACTTGACAGAGAGGACTCCGGGAAAAATGGCCTCTCTTAGTTGCTGGGTCTGAGCTCGAGCACCACTCAGAAAGCAGAGGAAGCCCTCATTTAGAAAGCAATCTGCTCTGCCCATTCAAGATTTAAAGCAATTATTTAAAGCAATTATTTGGCTATTCCCAAAAGGGGCAGGTTTTGGTTAAAAAAAAACAACAACAATTCAAAGTCTAGTCAAATTCAAGGAATGAATCAAGCAAAGATGAATTGGAAAAAATTTTAATGGCTATATTAATTGGCTGAAGGCCAAATGCACCCAGCTGGGGCCCAGCTAAAGTTACATATGGTTTTATTTCAAAACAACCACCGAAAATCTCTTTAGATCCACCACTAACAGACTCACTCCAGGGGCCTCTGAGGATTCTACATTACACCAACCAATTGTCACCACCACTGCTGGGTTAACAAAAGAGGGAGATTTAGCAAGATATGGCCCCAAAAGACTAAAACCAGTTCAATACTCCTAACTTTGTTTTTCTTTACTTGACCTATACATTTCTGACAATGCTATCCTAAAACCTCCAACTATGACAATGAATTTATCTATTTCTCATGGTGATCTTATCAGTATCAGATTTTACTCTATGTATTTGGGGGCTGTGTTTCCAAATGCATACAGATTCAGAATTATCATATAGCCCTGGTGAATTATTTCTTTTGTCATAGTTATTTTTATTCCTAACATTTTGATGATAATATTTTGATTATTATTTCTGTGATTAATATTACTGTAAATTTGATTTATTTTTCCAGTTAGGCTTTCTGTGATCTATCCTTTTTCTATCTTCTCCTTGGAACACCTACTGTAAAAACCTCACTCGCAAATATATGATAGTTTTACCAAGATGAAATATATGGGGCGCCTGGGTGGCTCAGTCAGATAAGCATCCAGTTTAGGTCTTGATCCTAAAGTTCTGAGATCGAGCCTTGCCCCCTCTTTCTTCCCCCCTAGCCCCTGCATCTGGTTCCCTGCTCAGCAGGGAGTCTGCTTCTCCCTCTCCCTTTGCCTCTTCCCCCTGCTCTCGTGCTCTCTCAAATAAATAAATAAAATCTTTAAAAAATAAAATGAAATATATGAGTGGTATTGGAACTGTATTAAAGGAACTTAAATCTGTAATCCAGACTCCATGAATTTCCAGGAATGACAGCATTAGTCTAGTAGCTTGCCTGATATCATATTGGTAAGACATTTTAAGGTAATGGTCACTCATTTCTAGAAGAGATGTGATACAGTATCCCCTAAGGCTGCTTACTTCTGATGCTCATTTAACTTTGATGGGTTGCAGCTATATACTTCTAACTAGCCTGGGCCAGTTGTAATTAATTCTAGGGTTTTTTTTCTTTTTTTTTTTTTGTTTGTTTGTTTTTGTTTCTATTTTTTGTCTTTTTTGCTTCCATATTGATTTCTTTTTTTGTTACTGGTAACACTTTGTAGGTGACACTGGTAGATAGGTGATCTTTTAGAGCCCACCACCATACCATGGTAACATAATTAACAAGCAGTGGTACTGCCAGCAAGGAGAACAACCATGACCAGCTACAAAGAGACAGCTCACACCTTGATATCTTCCCCTATGGCTGAGCAAGTTTCCGGTTAGTAGACAAGGGGAGAACATGAATAGTATCCAGTAATGCATTATATCAGGGTAAAAAGGCTCCTCTCAGATGTCACTACTAAAGAACAATCGCTCTGCATGTCTGCTTTCTAATAAATGAGTAAGAGTTGACTTGACCTTGCTGCTCCAAGTGTAGTGCCCTGACTAGTAGCACCATATTTGCAGACCCGATCTACTGATCCCAAATCTGCATTTTAACAACAACCACGTAGGAAAGTTTGGGAGCCAGTGAAAATATAGGTGAAGGATGGAGGATGGGGCATACTAAAGGAGACACTCCAGGTAGAAGACCTAGGATTTCCAAAGACAGCAAAGCACAGACTAGCTTGAACTATCTGAAAAAGCAGAGCTATAAGACTTTCTTGAAATTCTGAGTGAATAAGTGTTTTTGGGTAGGAGTAATGGTAGTGGAAGTCGCAGCAACAGCACTAGTAGCAATAGTCATAGTAGGGGTCATGGTAGTAGGATACGGAAAGGTTTGATGCTGCAGATGTAGGCAAGAATTCAATTCAGTTCATTACAAGAGCTCTGGTGGAATTTAACCAGAGAGTGATGTAATGGAATTTATGATTTGCAAAGGTCATTAATGGCAGCCGAGTGGAGATAAGATGGAGGAAAGAAAAGCTGGAGTCAGGCAGACCGTTAGCAGATAATAGTGGCAATACTGATAATAAATGATGGAGATCTAAACTAAGGCCAATTCAAAGAAAGGATTATTCAGAAGAGACTATTCACAGAGTGTGTGGCCCATTGCAGGAAGGAGATAAGGAAGATGGGGTCAGGAAGACTGGCATTGACTTCCTGCTCTCTTCGGTTGGGTCCCCTGAGAGAGAGAGAGAGAGAAGTTGAGGTGAGATTTTTGTGAAGGCAGTGTAGTGGGGAGTGCTCTCAGGAATAACCCTTATAACAGACTGAAGAAAGCAGGACTGGGCAGAGTGAGAGGTTTGACCATGACATGCTTGCAGTAGAGGACTCCACTGATCCTGCTGGTGATCTGGGGCTGGGATAACCCACCAGAGTTGTCTCCACCAGAGACAGGAGGGTGAACCTTTGTTCCTCCATATTTAACAATCACTGGATATGGGCTGTCCATGGGAAAGGTCCATAACTCTGGGCAAAGGAGTTCCCTTTAGCTAAGGGAACTTTCTGGAAACGACTCATCAGTACGCTGTCAACATTCTGGTAGCAACTGGGGAAATGCATACCTCAGTCTTAAAGAGAGGATCTGGGTGACATGCATCAGAATCTACTGTTCTTGCCTTCTTGTCCTCTGTTCCCCACACAGATGGTTCTCTTATTTACTTAAGCAAGAGGATTCAGGAAGAGAGATAGGTTGGAGATAAAGATGGGTTAACAAACGGACATGTTTGTTTTGAGGTATCCAATGTATGAAATCAGAACTGATAGTGAAACCGTTGACGATATGGGCCTTGAATTAGCAAAAAGATCTGGAACTAGAGGTTTAAGAAGCCTCAGGATGTAAATGGTCACTAAAAACCATAGTTAGCATTGCAATCACAGAGAATTAGAACAATGGTTACAAAGACTTGGAACAGAACAGCATTTAAGCTAAGGGTACCAGATAAAGGCTTCTAAGGAGATAGAAGAATAAAGCGATATGGTAGAAGCTGAACCAAAAATATTTGAGAAAGAAAGCATGAATAATATTCTCCAGGGCTCTGAAGGGCATAAGTAGTGTAGGAAAGTCTATTTTGAGAGGGTTAGACTTGGGGATGCCAAGCACAACCAGTGAGAGCAGATTCAGTGGGCCAGTGATGGGCAGTTGAGGACTTGTAGGCAGAGGAAGCAGACTATTTTTTCAGTAAGTAAATGGCTCTTAGTGATTGTTAGAACAAGGAAGAAGAGCAGTGGTTGGAGAACTAGGAAGAGGCACGTTCAGTTTCCTTTCAAAGATATAAATAAGTTAGGTGTAAGGGAACTAAGAGAGAGCATGTGAAAATCCCAGGGCTATTAAGATATTAAGATTATGGTATTGAGAAGGAGGGAGAGAGGGAGGGAGGGAGAAGGAGGGAGGGGGAGAACAAGAGGGGAAGAGAGGGAGAAGAAGGAGGAAGGGAGAAAAGGAGGGGGAGAAAGAGAGTGAGAAGGTGGGAGGAAGAGAGACAGATTGGTGGGGATTGTGTGAAGAGGGGTCCTGACAATAATTATGATCTCTTTAGTTGAAAGAAGTTGCCAGTCTCCAATGACTCTCCAGGGAAGGGAAAAGGGAGGTTAAGTCCCTGACCCTGTTCTCCTCCCTCCCTTTATTCTCTTGCTGGTGTTCTCCATTCAAATGAAACTGAAGTCAGAAAGTAAGGGACCTTTCTCTGAAGTCTACACTGAGCTGAAGGAGAACAGAAGTGGATCAGGGGTGGGGGTGGAGGGCAATTAGAAAATCTGGTACAACAGAGGGACAGCATAAAGCCCCAGATGGACTCGTGCTCTTTTCCTGTCTCACATGTAAAGAGAATTTTATCCATTCAAGGAAAACCAAAAGGATCAGTCAGCTATCCCAACAACAGGAATGAAGATTTAGATCTGTAAGACTAGAAATATGTTCATGACAATGAAAAATAGAAACATATTTCAGTTTATAACATTAGAAAAGTTCAAAGAAGTGAACACACTGATGCATAGTAAAATATATGATAGAAACTGTACATTATTAATAATATGTAGATTAAGATTATGATACTAGATTATAAAAAAGTAACATGATGTCAGAGTTTCTAAGTTCGTGTTTTGCTGTTTTGTTAAATTTATTCTGAAGAAATGGAAAGCAGAGAAGCTTGGAGATTTACCAGGACTGAGTCCTTCACAGTCAACAATTGGCTTTTAAACTTGTAAAATATTTAGAGCATGTGTTTTTCTTTGCTTGTTAGTTTTCCCACACTACAGATTTTCTAGATTTTGCTAAGCTAATCCAAGTGCCTGGCTCGTTTCTCCCTCAGCATCCTTATGTATTTCCTCTGTGGATCAAATTCCCTGTCTAAATTAGTACACATTTTTCTTGAAGGAAAGGCCAAATAAAAAAGAATAAACACAGGCCAACATTTCTTAGTGTCTTTTAAGCAAACATTTCTAGAATTATTCATTGTCGTTTGTTCACTTAAAAGTCATGACAGAGCTGTACTAAAGAATTAATACAAATCACAGTTAACTTTTTTGTGTGCGGTAAGAACACTTACTATAAGATCTGCCTGTGCATTGAATTTTTAAGTATACAATACAGTGTTGTTAGCTTCAGGTATTATGTGGTACAGAAGATCTCTAGGACTGACTTACTCATCTCACATAATGGAAACTTTATATATCTTTTGATTAATTCATCTACGTATTCCCCACCCCCAACCCTGGCCACCACCATTCTACTTTTTGATTATAATAATAATAAAGGTGGAAAGAAACCACTGGAGGTGATGAATATGTTTATAGCATTGGTCGTGGTAATGAGCTCATGATATACGCCATTTCTAAACTTGTCAAATTGTAGACATTCAATATCTATTGTATTGTATTGCCATCATACAATTGTATTGTATGTCAATCATACCTCAATAAAGTGGTATAAAAATCAAAGGTATGTTTAGTTTGAACTTTAAAAATCTTAACTAGAGTTCCCAATTTGTTTTTAGCACCTTTCAAAAGAAATATTCAGGATTAAAGTTCCCAATTTGTTACCGGTTTTGTTTTCTGTGGGTTTTTTGGGAATGGAGGTATTTGGCTTGGGGATGTTTAGGGACAGACAGGAGAACAGAGGAAGAAACAGGTAAAATCCTTCTAAGGAGTTTTTTTCCTTTAAAAAGTGTTTCCTGGGGCGCCTGGGTAGCTCAGTGGGTTAAAGCCTTTGCCTTCGGCTCAGGTCATGATCCCGGGATCCTGGGATCGAGCCCCGCATCGGGCTCTCTGCTCGGTGGGGAGCCTGCCTCCCCCTCTCTCTGTGCCTGCCTGTCTGCCTACTTGTGATCCCTATCTGTCAAATAAATAAATAAATTCTTAAAAAAAAAAAGTGTTTTCCCCACTCAAAGCGATTGTTTACCTAGGGAAATAAAAGTAGATAGGAAAACCTCCATTGTATAGGGCATGGATGGAGAGGTGGGGAGATGCAATGTGGACAGAGAACCCCCTAGGACGTCTACTGAGTCTTTACTAGCCATTGGCTCACTTAACATTATGGAAGAATAGAGCCCTTTGGGAAATATGAGTAAGGACATGTGGATTCTGGACCACAGGCTAATGACTAGGAGCAGAGGTGATCTTCAAGGGGCTTTTATTTTGAAGTGGCATGTGAAACTGTCCCATTGGGGATGTCTCTCTTGAGGTTCATATTTGCTTTTTTAGGTATGGCTTAGAAATCTAAAGGGATTTTTAGAAGCACTGACTTCTATCCTGACCTATGTGTTTATGAGAAATTTCTCTGGGTAGCCTTCGCCCAGAATGTTTAACATTACTTTAATGAAGTCTCCATTATAGGATATGTTTAAATTTACTGAGCTTCATTACTCAGACCCAGGTATAGACTCGGTCAGGAGAAAATGTTAGACAACACTGTTATTAAACTGGTCAGATGGCTTTGATTTGTCTTCCTTCTAATCAATAATAATATAAAAAACTGGAAAATATAGGGTCGCCTGGGTGGCTGAGTAAGTTAAGTGGCTGCCTTTGGCTTAGGTCCTGATCCCAGTCCTGGGATGGAGTCCTGCATGGGGGCTCCTTGCTCAGTGGGGAGCCTGCTTCTCCCTCTGCCTGCCCCTCCCCACACTTGTGCTATCTCTCTTTCTCTGACAAATAAATAAAAATCTTTAAAAAATTTTTTAAAATATTTTTTCTTGGTGATGGCAAGTGGATGAGCAGTAAATGTTCACTGCTGTCAGGATTAAATGTAAACCCTATCTCTAAAAGGTCCTGTTATGAATGCCTTAAATCTTTGTCTCAAACCAATAACTATGTAACCATAGCATACCCCTAAAGAGAACTGTACCTATGTTATAAAACCACCAATTTTGCAGGGAACATAAAAATAGCTAAATTGTGTAATTCATTCTTTTGATTATGTGTTGTGCCCAAACTATGTGCCAAAAGGGTTTTGGGTCTCACTGATACAGAGGTAAACAAGCAAATTCCCCGCTCTCATGGAACGTGCATATCATTTACTGCTTAGTAAGCCAACCCGTGGAAAAGCACACCCTCCCAGTCTTCTTTGGGTAACTTATACATGAAGGATGCCCAATATGAATGGAACATAATAAACCTAAGGTCAGTTCTTTATTGAACCAACAGCAAAAGAGCCTCCTGATGGAGGGTCTGCAATTGTTTCTGGTTGAGAATAGATGTAAGTGTTCTTTGTTGTTCTCCCTTCCCTCTGGAAATCTCTTCATTCTAGCCTGGAATCTATCCTGTACCACCATATTAATTAAGTATCAACTGTAATTCCATAAAAAGCTTCAAGGACAGGGCCTGCGGGCGCTGTTACTTTTTTTCCTTTCAAAGATTTTATTTATTTATTTGACAGACAGAGATCACAAGTAGGCAGAGAGACATGCAGAGAGAGGGAAAGGGAAGCAGGCTCCCCACTGAGCAGAGAGCCTGGATGCGGGGCTCGATCCCAAGACCCTGGGATCATGATCTGAGCTGAAGGCAGAGGCTTTAACCCACTGAGCCACCCAGGTGCCCCACATTTTTAAAGTCAGTTTTCAAAACAACAAAAAAATCATAAAGTCTTTGAAAATCATAAGAAATAAAGTAAGGTGGTTATTTGGTAAGCAGTTTGTGGTTAGCATCTTGGGTTGAGGGACCTGCCTTAGTTAATTCATCATGAAATAACTCCAAATTAGCAGGGGTCTTCTTACATTGTTCACTTTGTTTTTGATGTTTACTGAGCCTGTAACAGAGAATCAACAAATTTATTGTACCCTTGGAGGATGCCCTTGGCATTTTAGCAGCCCTTGGCTGCTAAAAACTTCAGCCAGGTAACAAAAATGAGGTAAGGATACTGTGTTCATATTAACAATGAACACATTCTTAAAAGGAAAACTTTGATTTTTCAACACCCCATCCTATCAGCCCTTCTGCCCCTTCCCATTTGTTCTTAGAAAGTTCCTTGATTATTAGGACTTAGGAAGGACTTTGGGAAAAGAAATTCTAAGCAGGAGGTCTCCGGTGGCATTCCTAGTCAAGAGCATTTATCACCAGTAATTTCTACTTTTATAAATGTCTGAGATCATGTGAGTTTACAAGAAAGACTTGTCTATTTATGATAATGAGGTCCTCATGTTCTCCCACGACAAGAGCAGGCACAAGACTGAGAATTTATCTTTTCACTCTCTGTATTTACTTTGAGAACAGTGACTCTCCCAGCACTGATTTATGTCCATGTCAAAATGATTTCTGTTAAATATTTACATGTTATGTACACAGAAGCTTCAATTTTCAGAGTCCTGGGGTAATTCATTAAAATAAAGATATATTGGTATTTTTATAAAGCAAAACTCCATTAATCCACATTAATTTAAACAAAAACAAAAACCAGCCTGAATTTAGATATATCAATTTCAGGAAATGTTTAAAGAAAGCCAGTCTTATTATTTTAACATGCGTATTTAGAGAAAGAATACAATTATTAGGGATCAAAATCTTGAGATGATGTGCCTTAATAGGTCAGGGTGATCTACAGCTAACATCTATCCAGAATATAAAAACAATTTAAGAAATTATTATAAAATAATGTGTTGTTAACATTTCACGTCCTGCTTTGAAAACATATGTTCTCTCATACTCGAAACATATATTTTATCATAGCTTTGAGCTTAAGCTCATGTTATCCCGGGATATCCTGCATTCTAAAATGCGGAATCTTAAGATTTTTCACAATAAGAAGTCATTGATTTTCAAATGGATGATATTTGAAAATGTTCAGAATGATTGTTTGAGAATCTTCACATTTCATATAAAACTGTTTATTTGCTTGGATTCCTTGGATGGTTTCATAACCGCAAACTTGCTGGCTACGTAGCACTATCTTATGTTACTACAACCTCAAGGTGGTATTTATAGTCAGTGAGAACTTGCACAGCTCCTTATACATCACTGTTCAGCAGAAAAAAAAAAAAAAGATAGCATAGGCTTTCGATAAACATCTTGCTAGGAGGAAATTATGCAGCTCCATTTCCTCTGTATGGAAATTCTAGAAATGTCCTTGAACTGGCATATCTACAAACCCACGTCCCCCTAAATGAAATTCATGGCTGACTACTCACTTCCAACCCAGACCTTTTTCAGTACTTTTTAGGGGCTGACTGCGATAATGGCCTCAATTTTTCACCTCTCTCTGTACCCATACTGTTTGTCAAGTTACTTTGCAGTTCCTCCGACTAGAGTGTTAGAAAAGATGTTTCTAGCCTGTAATTCTGAGTTTGATGACAGCACTGACTTTGTCTAATAGAGCTTAGGTGGAAGTGGCAGCAAGTCTGTTCTGAGCTTGGACCTCTAGAGAACTGTACTGTGTCTACTTGCTCTTCAGCATCTCTGCATGACGGGGGGACATGTCGGAGCTGGTCGGCTGGAGGAGGATGGGTGCCCCAGTCACGTCATCTGAAACAGGTCTGGATGAGCAGATTGGTCGGCCCACCCCAGACATACAAGCAAACCAAGCCTTCATACGCAGAGCCACTTAGAGACACCAGCTGATTTCAGCCACTCAAACCATAGATGTTTATTGTTATAAGCTACTGAGATTTTGCATTTTGTTGTTGGACAGCAAAAATTAACTAAGACAGTCAGATTCGAAACTCCATTACTTTGGAGGCAGGAGAGTTTATGCAGGAGTTTTTAAAAAACGGTGCCTATGCCAGGATCGTTTTTAGAGCACTTGTCCTAATGCAGATGGCTAGGTCACATCGCAGACCCACTGAATCAGAATCTCCTGGGGAAGGTACCTGAAAATGGATGCAGAACCTAGTAATTATTATAGAGACATGAAAATTTGAAGACTCGTGGTCAGTGGGCTGGAAATCTAGAGAAGATGTTTCCTTTTCTCTGCTAGATGGTGGCAGCAGAAAATTTTCCAAGAGAAGTATCAATGGGACATTTTTGGAAGGCTCGGGAAACTTTCCTCTTTGCTAGATTTCCATGAGCAGCAAAAGAACAGTCACAGAGAGAAACAACCACATATAGATTTTCATGGTCCTGTCTGTTTTATGTGCTGTCAATACAGGGTTCTAAAATCATGATGTATTTTTGCTACCATAGACAGATTTACTGGCAAAAGCACAGAAGCCAGATGAATTAAGCTCTGGGCTAAAATACGCAGTGATCTAAATTTCCAGATACCTTTATATTAGGAGAAAGTTATTTTCAGTCTTTTTTTCTTCCCCTGCACACTAAAAATGTAGGAAGTCCTACATTATATAACTGTACATCTAACCTCAACAGAGTCTTACATAAATTATTATTTTTTTCTTTTTTCTTTTCGGATTCATAAAAACCATCTGAAATGGCCAGCACTAAATATTCCTCTGCCAGATATGGCCAACATAAAACTCCCATTTTAGACTGTGGGCTATTTAACAATCTGGATTCAATTGTTGACATAACTTGCATTATTACTTTTTTATATCCTGAAATAATAGCAAAATCTTTTCCCTCCCTTTAACTTTATGATTAACTGATTTTGCTGTGATTATTAAAATACAAACACAGATTACTGGCCACTGTTTGAGCTTCACACATTTTCAGCATAGTTTTGGACTCTGAGCTCCAGAGATCAGACAAATGAGCCCATAAAGACCATATCTGATCCCTTTTTAGTGCAGCTGGTGACCATTGGTAGTGGTATCTACAGACTTTTTCCATAAAGGGGCTGATAGTGAATATCTCAGGTTTTGCAGATAGTAGGGTGCCTGTCCTTACTATTCAATTCAGTCATTGTGGCACAAAAAAACAGTCTTTTGGGAGGGTGAGGCTATATTCTAATAAAGCTATTGACAAAAACAGGTGGTGGGCTCGATTTATTCATGGGCCATAGTTTTCTGGCCATTGTTCTGGATGAAAGATTCATTTAGGGATTGCTTCTATTGTCTCCTACTCAAGAGGACTGTAGCTTTTTCTAATTGTTATTCCAATTAATTTAATGTAGTGAAATTGGCATTTATCTTGATATATATCCTAAATGTATTGGGGTGGGGTGAGGAGGAGGAAGGCTTTGGAAGCCACACATTACTATCATGGCAATCTGTCTGTCCTAGAAATGTTTGTCCAGTGTGGGGCTAGGGCCTGGGGGAAACTAGGAGTGGTTGGAGAGCCACAGTCTGTTTGAATCAGCACCTTTCCATTATAAATGGGCAGAATTCCAATTTAAAAATGGCTTAAGGAGAGGGGCACCTAGGTGGCTCAGTGGGTTAAAGCCTCTGCCTTCTGCTCAGGTCGTGATCCCAGGGTGCTGGGATCAAGCCCTGTATCAGGCTCTCTGCTCAGCAGGGAGCCTGCTTCTCCCCCCTCCCGCCCTCTCTCTCTGCCTGCCTCTCTGCCTACGTGTGACCTCTATCTGTCAAATAAATAAATAAAATCTTAAAAAAAAAATAAAAATGGCTTAAGGAGAAAAAAAGGACCTTTATTGGTTCACATAACTGAAGAGTCCAGAAATAGATTTTCAGGTACCGCAGGAGATCTGAATGATGAAACAATATCTTTAGAAATATCTCTCCATCTCTCAACTACATTTTTCTATTTGTGGTCTTTCACGTTTAGATATTATTTCCAAGTGATTTCAAATATACTCTCCAACATGCCTGCGCTTATATCCTACTTACCTGGTGATCCCAGTAAACACATGAATCTTCTCTCCCTATTTCAGCAAAAGTTGTAGGAATGATGCTTATTTTTCTAACTTATATCCAAGGCTCATTCCTTATACCTGAAGGCTAAGAAGATGAGATTAACTCTTTGGCCCACTGTGCCTCAATTTCCCATACTTTGTGTATGGGATGAATTTGGTCCCAACAAATCTGTATGAACTAAAACTGAGGTAGATGAGGTTAACCAAAGGAAAATCAAGCTGTTATACCAGAAACTGGTGAAATATGTAAGCAAAATCAACATATATCAACCATATACCATAACTTAATGGATTTATTTTTCACAGCTTTTCAATAAACTTTAGGTGAATATATTTTAAAAGACTCATATAGGACTTCTTGAGGGTGAGGGGATAAGGAAAACAATAAAAATTTGTATTAAGTTGAGTTCCATCCCTAGAGATACGATCCATATAAAATTAGATTCATTTAAAAACTGATACAATTTTCCTACCTTCAAAAAATGCTTATCGGCTGGAGCTCATGGGTGGCTCAGTTGACTGAGTGTTTGACTCAGGATTTCAATTCAGGTCATGATCTCAGGTTCACGGATCAAGTCCCACATTGGGCTCCACACTCAGCGGGGAGTCTGTGTGAGATTCTCTCTCTCCCTCACCCTCTGCGCCCCCTCTTTCCTCTCTCTTTCTCTTTAAAATAAATATATCTTCTAAAAAAATGTTTTCAACCTAAATGTGAGACAGGAAGCCATGAAAATTCTAGAGAAGAACGCAGGCAGTAGCCTTCTCTTCATTGGCCATGGCAACTTCTTACTAGTTATGGCTCCCAAGGCAAGGAAAACAAAAGCAAAAATAAACTATTGGGACTACGGCAAAATAAAAAGCTTCTACATAGCACAGGAAATAGTGAACAAAACTAAAAGGCAACTTACAGAATAGAAGAAGATATTTGCAAGTGACATATCTGATAAAGGGCTAGTATCTAAAAGAACTTATCAAACTCAAGATCTAAGAAACAATCCAGTTAAAAAATGGGCAGAAGACATGAACAGACATTTTCCCAAAGACATCCAGATGGCAAACAGACACATGAAAAGATGCTCAACATCAGTCATCATCAGGGAAATGCAAACTAAAACTATAATGAGATATCATCTCACTCCAGTCAGAATGGCTAAAATTAACAATACAGGAAACCACAGGTGTTGGTGAGGATGCAAAGAAAGGGGAACCCTCCTACACTGTTGGTGGGAATGAAAACTGGTGTAATCACTCTGGAAAACAGTGTGGAGGTGCTTCAAAAAGTTAAGAATAGAACTACCCTATGATCCAGCAATTGAACTATTAGGTATTTATCAAAAGAATACAAAAATGCTAATTCAAAGAGATACATGTACCCTGATGTTTATATCAGCATTATCAACAATAGCCAAATTATGGAAAGAGCCCCAATGTACGATGACTGCTGAATGGATAAAGATGATGTAGCATGTATATACAGTGGAATATTACTCAACCATAAAAAAGAATAAATGACATAGATGGAGCTAGAGAGTACCATGGTAAGTGAAATAAGCCAGTCAGAGAAAGACAAATACCACATGATTTCACTCATATGCAGCATTTAAAACACAAAACAAATGAACACGGCTGTGGGCTGGAAGAGAGGAAAACCAAGAAACAAACTAATGGTTACCAGAAGGGTGGTAGGTGGGAGAGGGGTTAAAGTGATGGTAATTAAGGAGGGCAATTGTGATGAGCACTGGGTGTTGTATAATTGACTAAATTCTTCACCTGAAACTAATATTACACTGTTAACTAATTGAAATTTAAATAAAAACTTGGAAAGAAAAAATAAAGACAGAAGTACCACTAAATATATATATATATATATAAAGTTTATCAAACACCTTAGAGCAATTGCTGCTTTTTAAGACACTGACTGAAAATAATCTATTTGAACATGAAAGTACCCCAGTAAATGAAGTCTCTGAATTTGTAATATGAACATAAAGCACAACAGTTTATGACACAAAAACATCAATTTCAATGAAAATAAAATAAGGATGTATTTAAGAATTAGATTTAAATTTGTTTTGGTGGTTATACATTCCAGATGTTTACATTTATTACTTGCTTGTTAATAAATACAGGTTTGAAATTTACTGACCAATTTGTTTTCATTTCGTTCTATATTTACAGCTATGTGTGCCAAACTTGCCTTCCTAGAATACTATGTAATTCTTTAATTTCAGAAGGAAATAACATCCACCAGATGGTACAAGTACACATGCATAAAGCCCAGATGTCAATATTTTCGAAACTTCATTTTTAGTGAGTGGAGATGAACACCAACATGCATTACATAATGGTTAGCGTTCAGCATTATTCAAATTCTGGGGGGAAAAGCTGAGAATGTTCTCTACTATTACACTTGTTGCCTATTTAAAATCATAGAAAATTAGATAGGAGAGGATATAGGTAAAATCTTTTTGCCTGAAATGTATTAAGGAACTTGTAAATCTTGAATTGAGGCACAAAAAGTCATCTGCAAAAGTGCAACATTAAGATGACATTATTTAACAGAAACATATGTGGAAAGATTTAGGAGCCTCTCAACATGAGACTTCATATGATGCCACTTGAAAAAATAAAAGTTAATGTGATGACGAGTAAAATAAATTCAGGAGATGACAGTCTTGTTCCAGTATGTGCTAGTGTGAAAACACATGGGGAATTTGGTGAAGTTCTAGGCAATAAGCACTACATGGAAAAATGACAAACAGGAATTCACCCAGAAAATAGCAGCTGCGTCATATGGGGAATGCTTATTACAATTGGGAATATTTCAGCTGGGCCAAAGAAGACTTAGGAGAAACTAAGCACTGTCACAAGCCTGCCATATGCAAGAATATGTGACGATAATAGAGGGCAAATTTCCCACTAACATGAACTAAAATTTCCTAACATTAATGTTGATTCAAAATGGAACAGTTTTTATTAGAGGGTTGCA
>ML104582.1:23581-58216 GCA_003697995.1 Taxidea taxus jeffersonii | reverse complement strand
CAAAAGAGACTCTTAATGTCATAAAACAAACTGAGGGGGGTGGGGGGGAGAGGGGATGGGAGAGGGTGGTGGGGTTACATTATATGTTTAAATTAAAAAAAAGCTTAAATAAAAAAAATAAAAATAAAAAGCAGTTTTAGTGTGCATGGGTGGGTCAGTTCGTTAAGCATCTGCCTATAGCTCATGTCATGAGCTCAGGGTCGTGGGATCCTGAGACTGAGCCCTGCATCAGGCTCCCTGCTCAGCTGGGAGTCTGCTTCTTTCTCTCCTTCTGCCCCTCTCCCAGCTTGTGTGCACTGTCTCAAATAAATAAAATCTTTAAAATAAATAAATAGATAGATAGATAGATAAAAGCAGTTTTAGAGCGGCACCTGGATGGCTCAGTCAGTCAAGCATCTTGATCTCAGGGTTGTGAGGGCAAGCTCTACACTGGACTCCACTCTAGACATGGAGTCTTAAAAAAAAAAAAAAGTTTTTCATTCACAGCAAAATGAGAGAAAAGTATAGAGATTTTCCATATACTCCCTGCCTCCAGACATGCATAGTGTCCTCCATTATCAACATTCTCCCACCAGACATTTGTTACAAGTGATGAACTTATATTAACATATCACAATTATCCAAAGTCCACAGTTTATATTAGGGCTCAGTCTTGGTGTTGTACATTCCAAGGGTTTGGAAAAATGTATGATGGCATGTATCCATCATTATAACATCATACATAGTACATTATCTGCCCTAAAAATTCTATGTTCCACCTATTAATTGATCTTACCTGCCTCAACCTACTTATCTTTTTACTGTCCCCATAATTTTGCCTTTTCCAGAATGTCATAGAGCTGGAATCATACAACAGGTAGCCTTTTCAGATTGTCTTTTTTTGCTTAGTAAAGTACATTTAAGTTTCCCCATGTCTTCTCATGGCTTGACAACTCATTTCTTTTTAGTGCTAAATAATCCCATTCCATTCCATCATCATTTCCATTTAATGCTAAATACTCCACTTTCTGGATAAGCCACAAGTCTATTTATACATCTACCTACTGAAGGACATATTTATTGCTTCTGTGTTTTGGCAGTCATCAGTAAAGCTACTATAAACAAGCATCTGTATTTTGTGTGGACATATATTTTCAACTCCCTTGAGTAAACTGGGAGTGCAACTGATGGACTATATATTAATAATATATTTCATTTTCGGGGCACCTGGGTGGCTCAGTGGGTTAAAGCCTCTGCCTTTGGCTCAGGTCATGATCCCAGGGTCCTGGGGTCAAGCCCCATATTGGGCTCTCTGCTCAGCAGGGAGCCTGCCTCCTCTTCTCTCTCTGCCTGCCTCGCCATCTACCTGTGACCTCTGTCAAATAAACAAATAAAAATATTTAAAAATATATATATTTCATTTTCTAAGAAATCCCCAAACTGTTTCCCAAATGTTGTAGAATTTTGCATTCCACCAGCAATAAATGCTATTTCCTCTTGCTCTACATTTTCATACCAAAATTTGGTATTGTCTGTGGTCCAGGTTTGGCTCTTCTAATAGATGGATAGTGATATTTCGCTGTTGTCTTAATAGGCATTCCATGATGACATATGATGTGGAGCACCTTTTCGTAAGTCTTATTTGCGATCTATACATCATCTTTGATGAGGTATCTGTTAAGATTTTTTGGCCCACTTTTTAAATCAGGTTTTCTGTTTTATTAATGTTAATGTCTAAGAATTCTTTGTATATTTTAGACAACAATTCTTTATCCAATATGTCTTAGAATGTATTTTCTCTCAGTCAGTGGCTTGTCTTCTCATTCTCTAACACTATCTTTCACAGAAAAGTTTTTAATTTTAATTAAGCCCAGCTTATCAATTATTTATTTCATGGGATGAAACTATTAGTGTTGTATCTGAAAAATCATCACCATATTCAGGGTCATCTAGGCTTCCTCTTATGTTATCTTCTAGAATATCTTTTACAGTAATAGAGCTTATGTAACTATAACGATAGTTACATGTTTATCTTTCCTGATTTCTCACTTTACATTTACGTCTATGATCCATCTTAAGTTAATTTTTTTAATGGGTGTAAGGTCTGTGGCTAGGTTCATTCTTTTGCATGGGGATGTCCAGTTGTTCCAGCACCATTTTTTTTTAAAAGATTTATTTATTTGAGAAAAAAGAAGAGAGCACGTATGTGCATGAGTGGGAGAGGAGCATGAGGGAGGGGAGGAGAATCTCATGCAGACTTCCCGCCGAGCACAGAGCCCGATGGAGGGCTCAGTTCTACAACCCCAAGATTACAACCCAAGCTGAAACCAAGAATCTAACACTCAGTCAACTGAGCCACCCAAGCATCCCTCAACCACCATTCTTTTAAAAGGATTTATTTTCGAGAGACTGTGTGCACAAGTGGAGGGAGGGGCAGACAGAGAGAAGTTGAGGGAAGCAGACTCCCTAATGAGTGGGGAGCCCAGTGCAGGGCTTAGTTCCACAACCCTGAGATCATAACCTGAGCCAAAACCAGGAAATCAGATGCTCAACCGACTGAGCCACTGAGGTACCCCAAAAGCACCATTTCTTAAAACAATTATATTGTCTAAATTAAATTTTTGGAACTGAAATTATTCTCCCTTTCAGTGTCATAATTTTAAACTGATTTTCAGTTTTTAACTTTTTTTTAAAAGATTTTATTTATTGACGGAGAGAGAGATCACAAGTAGAGAGGCAGGCAGAGAGAGAGGAGGAAGCAGGCTCCCCGCTGAGCAGAGAGCCCAATGCGGGGCTCGATCCCAGGACCCTGAGACCACGACCTGAGCTGAAGGCAGAGGCTTCAACCCACTGAGCCACTCAGGCGCCCCCAATTTTTAATTTCTTAAGGAATCTCCACACTGTTTTCCAAAGTGGCTACATCAACCTGCATTCCCACCAACCTTTCTTCACATCCTCTCCAACACTTGTGGTTTCTTGTCTTGCTAATTTTGGCCATTCTAACTGAGGTAAGGTGGTATCACAATGCAGTTTTGATTTGAATTTCCTTAATGGCTAATGAGGATGACCATTTTTTCATGTGTCTGTTAGCCATTTGTATGTCTTCTTTGGAGAAGTGTTTGTTCATGTCTTCTGCCCATTTTTTGACATGATTATCTGTTTTTTGGGTGTTGAGTTTGAGGAGTTCTTTATAGACCTTGGATATCAGCCCTTTGTCTGTAGTGTCATTTGTGAATATCTTCTCCCATTCCGTGGGTTGCCTCTTTGTTTTATTGACTGTTTCCTTAGCTGTGCAGAAGCTTTTTATCTTGATAAAGCCCCAAAAGTTCATTTTCGCTTTTGTTTCCTTTGTCTTTGGAGACATGTCTGGAAAGAAGTTGCTGTGGCTGATGTCGAACAGTGTGGAGATTCCTTAAGAAATTAAAAAAAGAGCTACCCTATAACCCTGCAATTGCACTACTGGGCAAGGATACAGATGTAGTGAAAAGAAGGGCTATATGTATCCCAATGTTCATAGCAGCAACGGCCACAATCACCAAACTATGGAAAGAGCCAAAATGCCCTTCAACAGACAAATGGATAAAGAAGATATGGTCCACATATACAACGGATATTACGCCTCCATCAGAAAGGATGAATACCCAACTTTTGTATCAACAAGGATGGGACTGGAGGAGATTATGCTGAGTGAAATAAGTCAAGCAGAGAAAGTCAATTATTATATGGTTTCACTTACTTGTGGAGCATAAGGAATAACATGGAGGACATCAGGAGAAGAAAAGGAGAAGTGAGTTGGGAGAAATCAGAGGGGGAGACAAACCATGAGAGACTGTGGACTCTCAGAAACAAACTGAGGATTTTAGAAGAGAGCGGGGTGGGGGACAGGTGAGTCTGGTGGTGGGTATTAAGGAGGGCATGTACTGCATGGGGCACTGGGTGCGGTGCATAAACAATGAATCTTGGAATACTAAAAAAATAAAAAAAACTAGTTTTCAAAGTGTGAGTTTTAAAATATGCTTAGTTTTCCTATTTGTTGTATTCCCCAAGTCTCCAAATAGTTAATGATAAACATATAACTACTTACTTACTAGGAAATTCTCAAAGGGATATATGCAGCACCTCCAAAGCACCTTATTTTAAGTCAATTCTCTATAGTGTTTATAATAGAAAGCAGAAGTTTTCATATTTTCTCTGCTCTTTTTGTGAATCTTACATAACTAGATTATATATGCTTTGTTTGTACTCATTTCTTTCTCCACTACTCTCAGCTTAAAACAGTTTAATAATGTACAGAAAATGTATTCAAGATACATTGAAGAAGGGCTTGATCAAATAATACTTTCAGCCCTGTATGAATCATATCTGTAATCTAGTGTATATCAATGATTTCAGATGGGGGTACCTCAGTGGCTCAGTTTAGTGTCTGACTCTTGATTTGGGCTCAGGTCATAATCTTGGGGTCCTGGGATCAAGCCCCATGACAGGTTCCATGCCCAGCAAAGTCTGCTTAAGGATTTTCTCTCTCTCCCTGTGCCCCTCACCCCACTCACACGTTCTCTCCCTCAAAGAAATAAATCTTTTAAAAAAATAATTTCAGAAAGTTTTTATCATGATTCATGCATTTATAAATTTATTCTAAAAATTTACTGAGGACATGCTATAGACCAAGCACTATTCTACGTGTTGGGATGTATCAATGAACAAAACAAAGATCCCTGCCTTCAGGAAGCCTACATCTAGCAGGTAGAAGAGAGGGAGGGAGGCAACTAACAATGAATAATGTTATAAATAGTATGAACATAAATATAAATAATAAATTGGCAATTATACACTGAAAAGAGATGAAGTAGAGTAAGGCAGATTCAAATTGTGAAGTGTGGGAAGTAAGGGAAAGGTTGTAATATTAAATAGTGGTCAAGGAAGGCCTCATTGAGAGAGGGTGGGATTTAAGCAAAAACTTGAGGAGGTGAGGGAGTTAGCCAAGTAATCATCTGTAGGAAAGCAATTTTTTTTAAAGATTTTATTTGTTTATTTGACACAGAGAGAGATCACAAGTAGGCAGAGAGGCAGGCAGAGAGGGGGAGGGGAAGCAGGCTCCCCGCTGAGCAGAGAACCCGATGTGGGACTCAATCCCAGGTCCCTGAGATCATGACCTAAGCCGAAGGCAGAGGCTTAACTCTCTGAGCCACCCAGGCATCCCAGGAAAGCAATTTTTATAGAGAAAATAAGCTAGAACTACACTCCCCAATTATACCTATAGCTACTGAGCACTTAAAATGTGACTAAGTGACAAAGGAACTAAATTTTATTATTTCATTTTATTTCTTCAATGATACTTGATTTAATAAAAAAAAATTATGTTTAAAACAACTCAAGTATGTCTGTTTCAACTATTTTAAATTTTTACAAAACCTAAAAAAAGATCAAGTATCTCTGGTAAAGATTCAGCATCAAAATGAGATGTGTTATCACAGTATAAAAACACATAGTAAGAAAACTAAAACATCTGATTTAGATATACTGGGTTAAGTAAGATATACTAATAAAATTAATTTCATTTGTTTCATCATTTTTTTTGTTTCATCATTTTTAATGAAACTACTAGAAAATTTTAAATTACATACGAGGATTGCTTTATATTTCTTTTGAATACTATTGAGCTAAAATAGGAAGCCTTCCTGCTATGTCTGAAGAAACCCCAAACCTCTCAAAGATAAATGTAGCTGAACTGAGTGAGTGAACAATGTAGTATGAGGTCAAACAGGTATAGGTCCTCATAAACTTCTTAAACCTTTCTATGGTAACAATGACAATAATAGAAATTGCAGGGCTGGAGACAGAACTGACATCTGAAACAAGATGTCAGAAATTTCTAGAAAACCACCTGGCCCTAAAATTGTGCCTTTATCATAGTGATGCACTATTAAATGACATAAGGTACAATGGTGGGAAAAAAAGAGTTACAGTTAAACCTCATTAAAATCTTGACAGTGAACAGGATCAGACAGCTTTCAGAGAGTGGGCTAACCCAATTCCCATGATGCCAGGCCCACAAACACTCTAGTAGTATCAAGTCAGATCTGGCCCATCATTCCTTCATTCTTCACATCATTACTCTTTCCATCCAATGCTGCCTGTCCTCAAGTAGTAGGAAAACAGCTTTCTATATTTCTTTTTTTTTTTTAAGATTTTATTTGTTTATTTGACAGAGATCACAGGTAGGCAGAGAGGCAGGCAGAGAGGGAGAGAGGAGGAAGCAGGCTCACCGCCGAGCAGAAAGCCCAGTGCGGGGCTCGATCCCAGGACCCTGAGATCATGACCTGAGCTGAAGGCAGAGGCTTTAACCCACTGAGCCACCCAGGTGCCCCTCTATATTTCTATATTTATTTTCTCATACCATAATTTAATTATCACTATCATCTATGTAAGAGCCATATGTATCTTTTATTTTTTAAAAGCAGATGAAGCGATATGTATATTCTCATCTTCATTTTTTTCTCTATATAATATAAAATTTATTAATTAACAGATTTAGGAAGGACAAAAAGGCTTTCAATGGAATAAAAAATAAGCAGTTTTCATTCATTCATCAGCTATAAGATGTCCAGAATTGCATGGGATCTTGTGGATTAAGGAAACAACATAAGGGTAAACAGGATCTGACTTACTAACTGGAAAGGCCCTGTGGAAGTTATGTCTTCCTAAAAGAGCAGAAAAAAAGGAAGAATAGTTTTTATTTTTTGCCCTGTACATTTCCTTTTTAAATGCATAAAGAACAATACTAAAATGGTGAACATTTTACATAACTTGAAGGATAGAGAAAAATTTTGTCTCTGGGCATAACTAATGTTTTTCAAGAGTTTAATTACTGACTCTTTTCCCAAAGTTGGAAACCCCCATATGAAGAAACTGCTATTAGAATACCATTCAAACTCAAAAGAAAACTGAAGATAACTTAAGCTTGTTAATTTAAGCTTACTCCTTTCCAGAACAAGAAATCCTGCCTTTTTGAAAAAGAGGAAACAAAACTAAAAGGGATAGTCCCTTTTGTAGATGAGAAAATGTGATGGCTACATAAATCGGTCTGGTAGCTTTCTTACATGTGTCTCATCATCTATAACTGCTTTCTCCTCTGAAAGAATTGAGTTCCTGCCTACTCCTAACCCAAATACCAAATTCAAATGCGCTCTTGTTAGCTTTTATATAATACTGACAAAAGACCACCACTGAAGGATCCCAAGGAACTCTGCTGGCTAATACTGTCCTTAGACTACACAGGGAAAGATATTCTAAAAATTTATGTGGAAACCCACTTTTTCACAATCCTGTACTTTGGAATTCTTCTTATTCACTATTTAAAGTACATTATTTATTAAGCCCCTAAGTATCAGACACTGTAACAGGTGCTTAAGACACAAAAATAAAAGTAAAATTGGGGTGCCTGGGTGGCTCAGTGGGTTAAAGCCTCTGCCTTTGGCTCAGGTCATGATCCCAGAGTCCCGGGATCGAGCCCCGCATCGGGCTCTCTGCTCGGCAGGGAGCCTGCTTCCTCCTCTCTCTCTCTGACTGCCTCTCTGCCTACTTGTAATCTCTGTCAAATAAATAAATAAAATCTTAAAAAAAAAAAAGGTAAAATCCCCTGTCATCAAAGAACTTAAGAGTTTAGACAGCAGTAATACCACAGAAATAAACAAAAAATATAGTATGTGAGGTATGTGCTAGATCAGAAATATATATGGGGCACTACGGGTCCACAAAGGAGAGCAACTACTTCAGCTTGAAATGGGGAAGAGGTGTTGAAAGAAGTGGCAATTCAGTTGAAGACTGGAAACCAAATAGTCGTCAGGAGAAGAAACCAGACAGCATCCAGGCAGACTTAAAAGTGTATACAAGGCACTAATGGCATAAAACAGTAGCACACACTGAAGAAAATACAAGTTATACAGTATAGCTGGATGGCATGATATGTGTTAAGGAGACTGAAGGCTAGGGAGGTAAGCAGGAGACAAGATAAAAAAGCCTTGTGTGTAATGCTTAGAAGTTGGGACTTTTCTGAAATGACAATGGAAAACCATGAATCAAGGAAGAAGTACCCAATTTCAGAAAGGTTCTGTTTCTTCACAGAACATGAATACAGATTAGCTATAAATTTTAGGGCTGCCCAAGGTGGCTCAGTGGGTTACACCTCTGCCTTCGGCTCAGGTCATGATCCTAGGGTCCTGGGATCGAACCCCGCATCGGGCTCTCTGCTTGGCAGGGAGCCTGCTTCCTCCTCTCTCTCTCTCTGCCTGCCTCTCTGCCTACGTGTGATCTCCGTCTGTCAAATAAATTAAAATCTTTAAAAAAAAAAAAAGTTCAGGGGCACCTGGGTGGCTCAGGGTTAAGCCTCTGCCTTCAGCTCAGGTCATGATCCCAGAGTCCTGGGATTGGGCCCCCACGTCGGGCTCTCTGCTCAGCAGGGAGCCTGTTTCCCCCTCTCTCTCTGCCTGACTCTGCCTACTTGTGATCTCTCTCTGTCAAATAAATAAATAAAATTAAAAAAAAAAAAGTTCAGCCCTAGAGAGAGATGACAGAAAGAAGAAATTTAAAACAGAAGGGGAAAAATAAAAGGACAGGTGGGAGAAATGTGGGAACATGGGACACAGTCTCTTTTGTTTTACTGTGTGATTTTTACACGGCAGAGGCAACTAAGGTAATTATTATAAGCACCTTATAAGTCCATTCTAAATTATCTTTTTTTTTTATTAAAGATTTTATTTATTTATTTGTTAGGGAGAGAGAGAGAGCGAGCACAGGCAGACAGAGTGGCAGGCAGAGGCAGAGGGAAGAGCAGGCTCCCTGCCGAGCAAGGAGCCCGATGTGGGACTCGATCCCAGGACGCTGGGATCATGACCTGAGCCGAAGGCAGCCGCTTAACCAACTGAGCCACCCAGGCGTCCCTAAATTATCTTTCATATAGAGGTAAACCCACTCCATAGGTAAGCAATCCAATGCTGGACAATTCAAAATTCATTTGTTTTTGGAGTATTATCTCAGTTGGTGGGGTAGTACTGGTATTTCTTTTTTGTCTTTTCAATTTTTTTAAATTCAATTAACATATATAATTTGTTTCAGGGGTACAGGTCTGTGATTCTTCAGACTTGCCTAACACCCAGCACTCACCACAATACATAGCCTCCTCAATGTCCGTCACCCAGCCACTCCTTCCTCTCCCCTCCCTCCCCCTCCTAGTAGTAGTAGCTTGAAAATAATCTTTACATGTGAATCTGGCTTATGACTAATAACCTAAGAACTCATAATACTTTAAAATAAAGAACTATTCTATCAAGACACAATCTCCATAGTAGTCTCTGTACCAAACTCTGCTTCTTACTCCATGTTCCCAATGAGTAACGTCACCTTTCAAACTGATGCACTGTCTCAACACAGTTTCTGGGGATTTGGGTTTTGTTTTGTATCTGTAGACATCCTAGTTGTTTCACACTGTCTACACCAGTCTCTGGGGTAAATGGTTAATCAAGACCTTTTATTTAAGTGACCTCTTTCCTTAATTTCTACAGTATTCAAAAGAATGCTTTCCTATTTACACGGACCTCAGACACACGGAAGTTTCAGATCCAGATAACTGTAATAAAACACATTATCGCAAAGAAGTCAAATGAATTTTGGTTTCCCAATGTTATGAAGATTATGTAGATGCTATATTATAGGTTATTAAGTGTACAATAGCATTATATATATTTTTTAATGTGCATGCCTTGTTTCTTAAGTAGGCTCCATGCTGGGCTTGAATGTGGGGCTCGAATTCACAACCCTGAGGTTAAGACCTGAGCTAAGATTAAGAGTCAGACACTTAACTGACCGAGTGACCCAGGAGCCCCAAAATGCATATACCTTAATTAAAAGATACTTTACTGCTAAAAAATGCTAACCATCATCTGAACTTTTAACAAGTCATAATCTTTTTGCTGGTAGGTCTTCTCACCTCAACGTTGATGGCTGCTGATTCATCAGTGTAATAGCTGCTGAAGGCTGGGATGGCTGTAGCAATTCTTAAAATAAGACAATGAAGTCTGCTGCATCAATCAACTATTCCTTTCACAATCTATCTGTAACACGTGATGCTGTTTGACAACATTTTACTCACAGAAAAACTTCTTTCAAAATTGGAGTTAATCTTGTCAAACCCTGCTGCTGCTTTAAGTTAGCTTAATAACTTAATAAAGCTAGCTTATGTAATATTCTAAGCTCTTTGTTGTTATTTCGATAGTCTTCACGGCATCTTCACCAATAGTAGATCCCATCTCAAGAAACCACTTTTTTTAAAAAGATCTTATTTATTTGATATATAGAGAGAGACGAGCAGAGGAGAAGGAGAAGCAGACTCCCCACTGAGCAGGGAGCCCAATGCAGGACTCGATCCCAGGACCCTGAGATCATGACCTGAGCCAAAGACAGATGATTAACCAACTGAGCCACACAGGTGCCCCAAGAAACCACTTTTACTCATCAATAAGAAACAAGTCCTGGGGTGGCTGGGTGGCTCAGTGGGTTAAAGCCTCTGCCTTCGGCTCAGGTCGTGATCCCAGGGTCCTGGGATCGAGCCCCGCACTGGGCTCTCTGCTCAGCAGGGAGCTTGCTTCCCCCACTCTCTCTCTGTCTGCCTTTCTGCCTACTTGTGGTCTCTCTCTGTCAAATAAATAAATAAAATCTTTAAAAAAAAAAAAACAAGTCCTCATCAGTTTTATCATGGGGTTGCAGCAAATTCAATCACCTCTTCAGACTCCACTTGTGGTTCTCTTGTTATTTCCATCACATCTGCAATTACTGCCTCCACTAAAGTCTTGAATCCCTCAAATGAATCCATGAAGATTGGAATCAATGTCTTCTGAACTCCTGTTAATGTTGACATTTTGACCTCTCCCTATGAATCACTAATATTCTTTTTTTTTTTTTTTTAAAGATTTTTATTTATTTATTTGTTAGAGAGAGATTGAGAGAGAGCGAGCACAGGCAGACAGAGAGGCAGGCAGAGGCAGAGGGAGAAGCAGGCTCCCTGTCAGGCAAGGAGCCCGATGTGGGACTCGATCCCAGGACGCTGGGATCATGACCTGAGCCGAAGGCAGCTGCTTAACCAACTGAGCCACCCAGGCGTCCCTGAATCACTAATATTCTTAATGGCATCTAGAATTGTGAATCCTTTTCAGAAGGTGTTTTTCATTTTTAATTTTATTTACCTATTTGAGTGCAAAAGAGCAAGTGAGCAAGCAAGCGAGAAAGAGCATTAGCAGGGTGAGGGACAAGCAATCTCTCTGCTGTTGGTCTTGATCCTGGGACTCCGGATCATGACCTGAGCTGAAGGCAGATGCTTAACCGACTGAGCCACCCAGGTCCCCAGAAGGTTTTTGATTTATTTTGTCAGATTCATCAGAAGAATCACTATTAATGGCAGCAGTAGCCCTACGAAATGTATTTCTTAAATAAGAAAAATTTAAATTACTCCTTGATGCGTGAGCTGCAAGATGGAAGTTGTGGTGGCAAGCATCAAATAATATTAATCTCACTATATATCTTCAACAGAGCTCTTGTGTGACCAGGTGTACTGCCAGTGAGCAGTAATATTTTGCAAGGAACCTTTTTTCTCCTGAGCATTAGGCCTCAACCATGGGGTTAAAATACTCCATGGAAGTGCCAAATCACTATATTGTACACCTGACACCAATATTACACTGTATGTTAACCACCTAGAATTTAAATTAAAACTTGAAAAAATTCAGTAAACCATTTTGTAAATAGATGTGCTGTTGCCAAGGCTTTGTTGTTCTATTTACTGTATAGAGCACAAGCTAAGGAGATGTAGCATAAGGACATTAGGAAAAGTGAGTTGAGGGAAATCAGGAGGAAGAGACGAACCACGAGAGACTGTGGACTCTGAGAAACAAACCGAGGGTTTTGGAGGGGAGGGGGGTAGGGGGATAGGTGAGCTGGTGGTGGGTATTAAGGAGGGCACGTTTTGCATGGAGCACTGGGTGTGGTGCATAAACAATGAATCTTGGAACACTGAAAAAATAAAATAAAATTTTAAAAAATACCATTAAAAAAAAGTCCTAGGATTTTTGTTATGGTAAATAAACACTGGCCTCAACTTAAATCACCAGCTATATCAGTCCCTAACAAGAGAGTGTGCCTGTCCTTTGAAGCTCTGAAGCCTGGTATTAACTTCTCCTCTCTAGCTATGACAGTCCTAAACAGGATCCTCTTCCGATAGACAAAACAGCTACACTGAAACTCAGATAGTTAGCCACCTCATTCATTACCGCAGCTGGATCTTCAGAATAACTTGCTCCAGCTTCTGTACCAGCACTTGCCACTTCACTTTGTACTCTAATATCATGGAGATGGGCTTCTTATTTCCTTAAACCTCCTAAACCAACATATGCTAGCTTTAAACATGTCCAGTAACTCACTCACTTTTCTCAATCTTTATAGAATTGAAGAGAATTAGGGTCTTGCTCTGGATTAAGCATTGGCTTACCAGACTGTTGTGGCTTGTCTGATCTTCTAACCAGACCACTAAATCTTCCTTCAGCAAGATGGCAGTTTCACTTTCTTGTCATTCATGTGTTCACTGTAGTAGCACTTTCTTTCGAGAACTTTTTCTTTGCATTTACAACTTGACTGATGAAAGAGGTCCAGCTTTCAGCCTATCTCAGCTTTCAACATGCCCTCCTTACTAAACTTAATCATTTCTAGCTTTTGATTTCAAGTGAGAGACATGTGGCTCTTCTTTTCACTTGAACACTTAGAGACCACTGTAGGATTAGCAACTGGCTTATTTTCAATATGTTGTGTCTCAGGAAATAGGGAGAGGGAGAGAAATGGGGCAACAACAGAGCTGTCAGAACACACAGAACATTTATTAAGTTCTCCATCTTATATAACCGGTGACTCCCTTATTATATCTTATATAACTTGACTCCCTAAAACAATTACAATAGTAATATCAAAGATCACTGATCACAAATCACCAAAACAAATATAATAATAATGAAAAAGTCTGAACTGTTACACAAATTACCAGAATGTTACACAAAGACACAACGTTAGCAAACACTTTTGGAAAAATGGCATTCAACACAAGGTTGCCACAAATCTTCAATCTATATAAAAAAACATATCTGCAAAGTGCAGTAAAGTGGGGTCAATAAAATGAGGTATGCCCTGTATCAATCAAAAACTTAAGTAGAATAGATGACAATGCTAATAAAATTAGGAAATAGATATTTGACTCTGTAACCCAGGGTTCCTCCATGTTTTAATCCTAATACAACATTTAGTATAAACTGATTATTATATATCCTTCAGATCTCAGCATCCGCACATTGTTTCACTGACCAGAGATACTCTTTTCTAAACCAGAAGCGCTGCATGAGATTCTGAGGTTTCCTGTTTCCTCACGTTTCCCCTTCTTTGCCTATTATAACAATCAGGTTTTCCTAAGATCACAGCAGTCCGCAGCCTCCTCTTTTCTTGTCATAGGATAGATTCAGGTACAGGTCTACAGTGGCTAGTGGCCAGAAGGAGAAAGAAAGTAGAGAAAGAAGGTTTGGCAACACCTTAACAACAACTCTAAAAGATGCTATTATTATTATGTAATGGCTAAGCTCTACAGTATTTTGAACTTGCATTTCAGGTACCTTAAAAATTAACTAGATTTTGTAAGCCAAGAATTACATAAATATATTTATTAAGGGGCGCCTGGGTGGCTCAGTGGTTTAGGCTTCTGCCTTTGGCGCAGGTCATGATCTCAGGGTCCTGGGATCGAGCCCCGCATTGGGCTCTCTGCTCGGCGGGGAGCCTGCTTCCCCCTCTCTCTGCCTGCCTCTCTGCCTACTTGGGTTCTCTCTCTGTCAAATAAATAAGCAAAATCTTTTAAAAAAATTTTTTTTAAAAATACATATATATATATTTATTAAGACTTTACTAGGAGCGTCTGGGTGGCTCAATAGTTAAGCATCTGCCTTCGGCTCTGGTCATGATCCCAGGGTCCTGGGATCAAGTCCCGCATCAGGCTCCCTGCTCAGCACGGAGCCCGCTTCTCCCTCTCCCATTCCCCCCCACTTTTGTTCCCGCTCTCGCTCTGTCTTTGTTAAATAAATAAAGTCTTTTTTAAGAAAAAGACTTTACTTGACCTCATTTGACATGTGGAAATCTAAAAAAAACCAACCAAGCTCACAGAGAAATCAGATGGCCAGAGGTGAGGGTTTGGGAGGTTGGTGAAATGGTGGAAGGGTGTCAAAAAGTACAATGTTCCAGTATGAAATGAGTCATGAGGCTGTAATATACAGCATGGCAACTATAGTTAATAATAGTACGGTACTGCATGCATGACAGCTGCTAAGAGAGTAGATCTTAAAAGTTCTTATCACAAGAAAAAATTCTGTATGTATTGTGATGGACATTAACTAGACTTGTAATGATCATTTTGCAACATTTACAAATATCAGATCATGTTGTATATACCTAGAACTAAAATAACATTGTATATCAATTATACCTCAACTTATTCATACACACACACACACACACACACACACACATTTGGAAGGTAAAAAGTTTTATGTAAAGCAATTAGGAGAAAATAGCAGATAAATCAAACAAAGCTACTGTCCTGGAGAAACCTCTCAAATTTAAAAATTACACCACCATTTTAATATCTACAAAAATGTAGGTTCTGACTTCTTAACCCATAACTCACAGATTTCTAGACCATATCCCCATAAAAAACCCTTCTGCTTATTTTATTATCCAACTCATTTAGCTGATGATTTATTCAGTGACCTTCATCTCTCTTCATCAGACATGTAAAAATGTGGGAGTTTTCCAACTAATATTTATATGGATTGCTTGGTTTTGTTTTGTTTTGTTTTGTTTTTAAGTAAATTCCCCTACCCCTAATGCTAGTGAACTTCACTAATTCATTTTTTAAAATGTCAGAGTCATTTAGTAGTTTTACTGAGTTGTCCACACAATTAGGGACTGCCTGAATATGTAAAGGGAGTACTGGATGGCAAGTCAAAAACATTTATTTTTCTTCTGAGGTACCTACAAGTAGAAAAATCAACTGAGGGGGCATCTGGGTGGCTCAGTTAAGCAACTGCCTTCGGCCCAGGTCATGATCCCAGCTGGGGCCCTGAGACTGAGCCCTGTGAAGGCCCTGCTCAGCAGGGAGTCTGCTTCTTTCTCTCCCGCACTTGTGCATGCCCCCCCCAAATAAATGAAATCTTTAAAAAAAAAACCAGAAAAATCAATTGAGAACAACTGAGAATGTAAGCTAAAAGCCACTTAATTCAAGGTTTTAGATAAACAAAAATTCAAAGGTTCAACTAACAATATTTTAAACTTAAAACCGAGAAATAACCTTTCTTGCTCTTTTTCTCACCTTTTAAATAACTAGTTGCTTTTTTTTTTTGCTCCCAATGACAGAAAGAAATGAATTTCTCTAAACAAATGCAACAGCAGTGATTAATTCCTAGAATTATAAAGCTCAGTTAACTGTTAATATATGCATTTTATCAATTTTCTCTTTCACTAAAAGATAGTATCTTTCTTCAGAGTAATATGCACCTTGTAGAAACCTCTACCTCTGGCAGTTACAGGAAGTTTGGGTTCGGTCTTTACATTATCTGGTAACCAGACTCAAGTAATTCATTCAAACTCCCAAAGGACCTATCTACAAGTAGTTCATACATCATAATCTTCCTTCATTTTAAAGAATACAAACAAAGCCACTGTTACAATGGCTATTAAGTTGGGTTTAAAATAAATAGGTAATCTTAATATTAAGATGAAAAGGGCATTCATGAGACACCTGGATGGCTCAGCTTGTTAGGTGTCTGACTTTTGTTTTTAGCTCAGGTCAAGATCTCAGGGTTATGAGATCAAACCCTGAGTCAGGCTCCGTGCTGACACAGAGTCAGCTTCTCTGCCTCTGCCCCTCCCTCAGCTCACAACTCTGCTTTCTCTTTCTCTAAAACAAATGAATCTTGAAGAAAAGAAAAGGGCCTTCCTATTAATTAAAGTATTCATGAGAGTAACAGCAGAACTTCTTGGCTAACTTCTAAATGAAATGTGATTCTACTTAATTTTATTGTACAGACTGCAACTATTACTTATGAGAAATTAACACCTGACAGCTAACCCTTGAAAAATGCAAGGATAGGGGCAGCGAATCCCCGAACAGTTGAAAATTTATGTATAATTTTTGATTCCCCAAAAATGTAATAGCTTGCTGTTGACCAGAAGCCTTACTAATAACATAAACAGTTGATTAACACATATTTTGTATATTATATACTGTATTCTTATAATAAAGTAACCTAGAGAAAAGAAAATTAAGAAAATCATAAGAGAAAATATATTTACAGTACTGTATCAAAATATATCCATATATAACTGGACCCATACAGTTCAAACCCATGTTGTTCAAGAGTCATTTGCACTCATAAAGGCTTCTTATCAGACCACCTCTGACAGGATTACCTAGTTTCCAACACAGTTGCTATCTACAACAGTCAGCATGCCATGAGAAATTTCTGAAAAGAGAATGAAAGAGTGCCAAAGCACAGCTCTGAATATCATGGATGGAAACCAAAGTGAGCTGCTATCTATGTTCAAGAGTAATTATTCTCTGAAGGATTAAAAAAATAAGTAGTTAACAGAGATTGCCTCAAAAAAGGATAGACCTGTTTTGGGTATGTGGAATTATATAATTATATAATTGGTATATGGCATTTATAAGTTTCAGGTGTGTAACATCATCATTTGGTATCTTTATGCACTACACCAAAAGTCTAGGTGCCATCAATCAGTATATAACAAACCGCCTTCTCCCAGTTCGCCTACTGGCCAATCCCCTTCCAGTCTGATAAACAATCTGTTCTCTGTATCTATGAATTTTTGTACTTATTTTTTAGATCCCACACATGAGTGAAATCATGTGGTATTTGTCCTTCTCCATCTGATTTATTTCACTTAGCACACTATCCTCAAGGTCCATTCATGTCTTTGCGAATAACAAGATCTCATTCTTCTTTATGGCTCAGACATATTCCATTGTCCATATATAGAGCACAACTTCATTATCCATTCGCCTATTAATGGACATTTGGGTTGTTTCCATATCTTGACTATTGTAAATAATGCTGCAGTGACAGAGGGGTGCATATATCTTTCTGAATTAGTGTTTTCACATTCACTGGATAAATATCTAGAAGTGGAATGGCTCGATCATACTATGAATCTATTCTTAATTTTCTGAGGAATCTGCATTGTTCTCAATAGTGGTTGCACCAAATTACATTCCCATCAATAGTGTATGAGTGTTCTGCTTTCTCCACATCCTTTCCAACATTTGGTATTTCTTGTCTTTCTGATAACAGTCATTCTAACAGGTGTGAGGTGATACTGTGGTTTTGATTTTCACTTCCCAAATAACTAGTGATGCTGAACATCTTTCCATGTGACTGTTGGCCATCTGTACACCTTCCTTGGAAAAATGTCTATTCAGATCCTCTGCCCATTCTATCTGACTGCTTATTTTTTTCATTGTTGAGTTGTAGGAGTTCTTTATGTATTTTGGCTATTAACCCCTTATTGGCTATACGATTTGCAAAGATCTTCTGTATTCAGTAGGTTTCCTTTTTGAGGATGGTTTCCTTCACTGAACAGAAGCTTTTTAGTTTGATAGTCTCATTTGTTTGTTTTTGTTTCTCTTGCTTTCGGAGACAGGCCCACAACACATCATTAAGACCAGTGTCAAGGAGCTTACCATGTTTACAAGCTTACTTATGTTTTCTTCTAGGAATTTTATGGTTTCAGGTCATTTCTTTAATCCATCTTAACTTTTGTGTATGAAGATAATGCTCTACTTTTATTCTTTTGTGTGTAGCTATCCAGTTATAGCAGCATCACATATTGAAGAAAATTATCCTTTCTCCATTGTATATTCTTGGCTTCCTGGTCCTAAATTAAATACCCATATACATGTGGATTTATTTCTGGCTTCTCAATTCTGTTTCATTGATCTGTGTGTCTGGGTTTTTTTAAAGATTTTATTTATTTATTTGACAGAGAGAGAGAGAGAGAGAAATCACAAGTAGGCAGAGAGGCAAGCAGAGAGAAGGGGAAGCAGGCTCCTCCCTGAGCAGAGAGCCCGATGTGGGGCTAGATCCCAGGACCCTGAGATCATGACCTGAGCTGAAGGCAGAGGCTTAACCCACTGAGCCACCCAGGCGCCCCTTCCTTTCTGATAATTTGTTATTATAGTGTACAGAAATGTCACTGATTTTTCACCCTCCAACTTTACTGTATTAGTTTATTCTAATAGTTTTTTAGTAGAAACTAAGGTTTTCTGTATATAGTATCATATCATATACAAAGAATGATAGTTTTATTAGTTCTTTCTTTCTAATCTGGATGACTTTTATTTCTTTTGCTTGCCATATTGCTGTCACCAAAACTTCCAATACCATACTGAATAAGTGGAGAGAGTGCACATCCTTGACTTGTTTCTAATCATGAAGGAAAAGCTTTTTTAGCTTTTGACCACTGAGCATGGTAATAGCTGTGAAGTTGTCACATATGGCCTTTATTACATTGAGGTATGTTTCTTCTCTACTACACTGTCAAGAATTTTTACCATAAATGGATGTTGAATTTTGTTAAATACTTTTTAAAAAATCTATTCAGATGACCACATGGTTTTTATCTTTTATTTTGTTAATGGGGTATATTTGTACTGATTGATTTTTTGGAAGCTGAACCATTTTTGCATTCTTGGAATAAATCCCACTTCATTGCGGCATATAATCCTTTTAATGTCTTCTGAATTTGATTTTCTCATTTTTGTTGAGAATTTGTGCAGCTATGTTCATCAAGGATACTGGCCTCTCATTTTCGTTTTTTGTGGTGTCCCTGTCTGGTTTTGGTATCCAGGTAATTCCAGCCCCATTAAATGAATTTAGACACATTCCTTCCTCATTTTAGAAGACTTGGAGAAAATTTGGTAGAATTCACCAGTGAAATTGTCTGGCTTTGGGATTTTGTTGGGAGGTTTTTTATTATGATTCAATCTTTTTACTAGAACTCTTGTCTATTCAGATTTTTTATTTATTTATTCATGATTCAGTCTTGGAAGATTGTGTTTCTAGCAATTTATCCATTTCTTCTAGGTTGTCCAATCTGTTGGCATATAAATGTTTATAGTACAGTTGACCTTTGAACAAATATGAGTTTAAATCATGCAGATCCACTTACACATGGACTTTTTTTCAATATAAACAGTATGGTACTATAAATATATTTTCTCTTCTTTATAATTTTCTTAGCATTTTACTTTCTCTAGCTTATTTTAATAATATAGTATACTATAAATAGGGCATACAAATTATGTTCAATAACTGCTTTTGTTATCAGTAAGTCAATAGTAAGCTATTAGTAATTTTGGGGGGAGTCAAAAGTTACATGTGGATTTTTGACTGTGCAGAGGGTTGGTTCCCTTAAACCCTGGTGTTGTTCAAGAGTCTACTGTAGTTTGTTATGATCTTATATATTTCTTCATTAATTTCTCTTTCATTTCTGATTTTTTAAAATTTTAATTCTAATACAGTTAACATACAGAGTAATGTTAGTTTCATTTCATTTCTGATTTTATTTGAACCCTCTCTTATTTTCTTGGTGCATCCAGCTGAAAGAGTATCTCCTTTTTATCTTTTCAAAGAACCAGTTTTGCTGATCTATCTTGTCTTTATAGTCTCTTTCTCATCTAATCTTTATTATTTACTCCATTCTACTAATCTTTGGCCTCATTTGTTCTTTTTCTAGTTCCTTTAGGTGTAAAGTTTGATATTTAATATTTTTCATGTTTCTTAAGGTAGGCCTATAATTCTATGAACTTCCCACTTAGAAATGTTTTTGCTGCATTCAATAGATTTTGGTATATCATATTTCCGTTTTCATTTATCTCAAGGTAATTTTTGATTTTTCATTTGGTTTCTTCCTTGACCCACTGGTTGTTCAGTATCATGTTGCTTAATATACACATTTCTGTGGTTTTCTAGTTTTCTTTCTTTTTTTTTTTTTTTTAGTTACATTGAGAGAGAAAGAGAAAAAGTGAAGGGAGGGGCAGAAGGATAAAATCAAGCATATTCCCTGCCAAGTGGGGAGATCTGTGCAGGGCTTGATCCCACAACCTTGAGGTAATGACCTGAGCTGAAACCAAGAGTTGGATACTTAACTGACTGAGCCATCCAGGTGCCATTCCAGTTTTCTTCTTTAATTAATTTCTAGTTTCACACCATTGTGGTCAGAAAAGATGCTTGATAGGATTCCAACCTTCCAAATTTATTAAGACTTGTTTTGTGTCCTAACATATTATCTATCCTAGAGAATATTCCCTGTGCACTTGAGAAGAATGCTCAAGTATTCTGCTCCTTTGGGATAGAATGTTCCATATATATATCTTTAAGCCCATCTAGTCTAATTTGCCATGTAAGGATGATGTTTCCTTATTGGTTCTCTGTCTGGCTGATCTATCCAGCAATGTAAGTGGAGTGTTTAAGCCCCCTACTATCATTGTACTGCTGTCAATTTCTCCCTAAAGGTCTGTAAATATTTGCTTTATATATTTTAGTGCTCCTATGTTTATTTATCTCTCCTACTGGACTGACCCCTTTATCATTATGTAATGCCCTTATCTTTTAGTACAGTCTGTTTTAAAGTCTATTTTGATAATTATTTTTTTTTAAATATATCTTGTCTGGGGCACCTGGGTGACTCAGTGGGTTAAAGCCTCTGTCTTCAGCTCAGGTCCTGATCCTAGGGTGCTGGGATCGAGCCCCGTGTTGGGCTCTCTGCTCAGTGGGGAGCCTGCTTCCCTTCCTGCCTCTCTGCCTACTTGTGATCTCTGTTAAATAAAAATAAATAATCTTTAAATATATATATATATATATATAATATTATTATACTTGTGATCTCTGTTAAATAAATAAAAATAAATAATCTTTAAATATATATATATATAAAGATATATATATATATATATCTTGTCTGATGTAAGTATAGCTATACCAGGTTTCTTTTCATTTCCATTTCCATGGAATGTCTTTCTCTATCCCTTCACTTCATTCTGTGTCCTTACTTCAGAAGTAAATCTCTTATAGGCAGCATACACAGATGGGTCTTATTTTTTTTTAAAGATTTAATTTATTTATTTGACAGAGAGAAAGAGAGATCACATAGGTAGGCAGAAAGAGAGAAGGGGAAGCAGGATCCCTGCTGAGCAGAGAGCCTAATGCGGGGCTCTATCAGGACCCTGAGATCATGACCTGAGCCAAAGACTGTGGCTTAATCCACTGAGGCAACCAGGCATCCTGGGTCTCATTTTTTTTATCCATTCAGCCACTATTTATCTTTTGGAGAATGCAGTCCATTTACATTTAATTATTGATAGCTATATAATGATTGCCATTTTGTTAATTGTATCCTGGTTGTTGTTTTTTTTTTTCTAAAGATGTATTTATTTGAGAGAGAGAATGAATGAGCAAGAGGTGTAGAGGGAGAGAATCTCAAGCAGACTCCATGCTGACCGTGGAGCCCGACATGGGGCTTGATCCCAGGATCAAGAGATCATGAACTGAGCTGAAACCAAGAACCTGTCACTTAACTAACTGTGCCACCCAGGTGCCCCTTCTGGTTCTTTTTATAGATCCCCTCTGTTCCTTCTTCTTTCTCTCCTTGTGATTTGATGGTACTCTTTAGTGTGATATTTAGAGTCCTTTCTCATTTTCTTTGGTGTATTTACAGTAAGTTTTTGCTTTTGATTATCATGAGGTTCACATATAACATATTATATATTTAACAGTTGGTTTTAAGATAAATAGAAACTTTAATTTGAACACATTCCAGAACTTTACATTTTTACTCATCCCTCAATGTTTTATATTCCTAATGTCACATTTCACATCTTTTTATTTTATGCATCCCTTCTTACTGTAGTTTTAGTTAATTTTACTATTGACCTTTAACTCTCATACTTCCTTTAGAAGTTATTTATCCACTATCTTTACTATATATTGACCTTTTCCAGTGATATTTTTACTTTTTTTTGTTTTCTTATTATTAGTCCCTTTTCACTTTAAAGTCTCTTTAGCATTTCTGTAAGAGCAATTAGTGGTGACGAACTCCTTTAGTTTTTGTTTATCTGGAAACCTCTTTAGGTCACCTCTTTAATTCTAAATGATAACCTTTGCAGTTAGAGAATTCTTGGTTGGAAGTTTTTTTTCATCACAGCACTTTGCATATATCATGCCACTTCTTTCTGGTCTGCAATGTTTCTGCTGAAAAATCCACCAACTGCCTTATGGAATTTCCCTTATATATAAAAAGTTGTTTTTCTTTTACTGCTTTTAAGATTCTCTAAATTTTACAATTTTTATTATAAAGTGTCTTGGTATATATCTTTTGGGGATCATCATATTTGGAACTTCTTGGGATTCCAGAACTTGAATACCTGTTTTCTTTCCCAGATTAGGGAAGTTTTCAGCCATTATTTATTGGAGTAAATTGTCTGGTACTTTCTTTCTCTTCTCTTTCTGGGACCCCTATAATACAAATGTTATCCCTCCAGATGTTGTTCCCAAAGAACTTAAGGTAGCTTTACTTTCTAAAACTCTTTTTTCTTGGGCCACCTGGGTGGCTCAGTTGGTTAAGCGTCTGCCTTCAGCTCAGGTCATCAATCCACGGTCCTGGGATCAAGCCCCACATCAGACTCCCTGCTCGTTGAAGAGCCTAATTCTCCCCCTCCCTCTGCATGCTACTCACCTACTTGTGCTTTCTCTCTGTCAAATAAATATTAAAAAAAAAAAAACCTTTTTTCTCTTTGTTGCTCTGTCTAGGTAAGTTCCACTGCTTTGCCTTCCAGCTCACTGACATGTTCTGCTTCATTCAGTCTGCTATTGAACCCCTCGAGTATATTAATTTTTCATTTAAGTTATTGTATTTTTCAGCTAAATTCTGTTTAACAGTTTCTTATATTTCTAATTCTGTTGAAGTTCTTACTCCGTTCACCCATTCTTCTCCCAAGTTCAGTGAGCATCTTTATGACCATTACTTTGAGCTATTTATGGGCACATTTCTTAACTCTGTTTCATGAAGATCTTTTTTTGAACTTCTGTTTTCTTCTTTTATTCAGATCATATTCTTCTGTCTCATTTTGCCTGCATCTCTGTTTTTATGTATTGGGCAAATCAGGTACATCTCCCATCCCTGAAGGAGTAGTTTTGTATAAGAAATATACAGTGGAACTCAGAAGTGCTATCCCCTCTGGCCACCAATGCCAAGCACTCAAGGGGCATTCCATGTGGGAGTGGTACACACCTGCCTGCTTTGGTGAGGCCACTCATGAGAGTACATGGAGCTCTTATTGGTCTGACTGTGATACAAGACTGCAGGGTAGGGGTGGGCTGGGCCTTCAGCAGATTGTGCCCTCCTGCGCCAATAGGCTAGAGGAAGAGTTCCAAAATGGTAACTGCTGGTGCCGGCACCAGCACATTAGAATAAGATTGCAAAAGTAGCACCTACCAGTGTCTCCATCCCAGAACAGTCCCAAAAAGTTCCTGCTTCTTAGGCAGAAACTTCAAGATTAGTAAGCGTACGTCCTTCACTTATAATCTAGGTGCTTTTCAAACTGGTATTTCTACACTGGGTCCAATGGCCAGGGAATCTGTGTACAAGTCACTTAATAGCAAGTTCTTCTTGGTGTACCTGACTGGCTCAGTCAGTTAGGTATCTGACTTCAGCTCAGGTCATGATCGCAGGGTCCTAGGATCAGGTCCTACTTCAGGCTTCCTGCTTGGCAAGGAGTCTGCTTATCCTTCTCCCTCTGCCCCCTCCCCTGCTCATGCACATTTTCTCTTCCTCTCTCTCTCTCAAATAAATACAAGCTTAAAGAAAATTTTAAAAGAGCCAAGTTTTCTCCATTCCCTACATTTCTGTGGTTTTCCTGAACACAATTCCTGGTTTTCAAAGCCAGGCATGTAAGGGCCTCAGCTCTCCTGGGCAGGCTGGGGTGACTGATATGCAGCAGAGACCCTTGCTTATCAAGGAAAAGTTCCATAGTTTTGGGATCCTGCCTGGTTGTGGATTTCTGTGTCTGCAGTGGGGTTTTTGGTGTGTTTTGTTTTGTTTTGTTTTGTTTGTAAGACCATGTCTCTGCCTCTCCTACTTGTTTTAATGCTGCCCTTTTATCCTCCGTTCTTGAGGTTCTATTCATCTCATTTTCAGGTCTTTCTCAGAGGAAATTACTCCAAATATATTTGTAAATCTGTTGTACCTGTGGTAGGAAGTGAGTTCAAGATCTTCCTACATGGCCATCTTGAACCTGTCTCTTTATGAATTATTTTTAAGTCATATGTATTTGGGAGGAGAAAGAGCAGCACGGGGAAATGCATGCATACATACAGAAGCACAATGAAATCCAGTATGATACAATGAATTTCTGGATCCAGAATGTCTGTTTAATCCCAACAGTCATTTTGTAGCCACGTGACCTCTTAATAATCATGTGACACTAGGCTTGTTTTTTACTTCTCTATATCCAGTTTACTTAACTGTCAAATGGGGATAATAATAGTTCCCCTTACAGGGCTGTTGAAAAGAATCAAAGAGTAAAAGATGCAGAGTCTGGCACATAGTAGGCACGATGTGGTGATTAGATATTATTCTTTTTTTTTTAAGATTTAATTTATTTATTTGACAGAGAGATCACAAGTAGGCAGAGAGACAGGCAGAGAGAATGGGGGAAGCAGGCTCCCTGCTGAGCAGAGAGCCCTATGTGGGGCTCGATCCGATCCCAGGACGCTGAGATCATGACCTGAGCCGAAGGCAGAGGCTTAACCCACTGGGCCACCCAGGCGCCCCGATTAGATATTATTCTTAACTTTGAGTTAATTTTAGACTTTTAGAAAGTTGCAAAAATAGTAGTGTACCCTTACCTCCCTCAATCTTCTCCTTCTTTTAACATCTTATATTACCATAGTACAATTATCAAGAACAGAAAATGAACACTGGTACAGTATTAATTAAACTACAGACTTTATTTTATTTCACCAATTTTTCTACCAATGTCCTTTTTTTCTAGTATCCTATTCAAGATCTACACTGTGTTATTTTTTTTTCTTCGTGTCCCTCAGTCTGTGATAGTTCTTCATGGCAGACACAGACGTAACAGCATTTTGTAGTTTTCTTGACAAAAAAATGCATAACCTCATTATAATTGTGAGAAAACATAAGAATAAACCAAAACTGTAATATTCTATAAAATAACTGATCAGCATTCCTCCCCAGAGTCTATATTTCAAGTGCCATGTGAGGTAACTCTACATTAGCAGCCTAGCCTAGAAATCTAGCTAACTTGGTATGTATTATTTTTTCAGGGAGAAATACACTACTGGTTTCAACTTAAGATGTCAGAATACATCTCTTTTTCTTATTTGCTCTGTCCCTAAGCCTGATGGACAACTGGAACTCTGCCTCTTTCCTGGCATATCAAAATACATTCATTATTTCATTACTCTGCAGCTATTAAGCAATAATGCTTGTTCTTGGCAATTCCCAAGGCTGCTCCCCGTTTACTCTAAAACTTTTTTCTTCTCTTTCCCTAACTCTTGGATTCCTGGTAATGTAAGACCTATTTCTGAGCCCTCAATTTTGGCAATATGTTCACAGCCTCTCTCTAGTTTTCCAGACTCAGCTCTGGACTCTGCACATTCTTCAGATTTGGGGAAGACTCCAGAGCTATAAGTATAACTCTTCCTCCACTAGTTTAACTCTTACAGAACTCCATCTAGTAGCTGGGCTGATTCTTAGCATCCTTCCAATTATGTAAATTCAAACTTCAAAGGTACAAGAAGGGAAGGGGCCTGGGATAAGGAGACAGGTAGAAACTAGAGCTACTGGAACTCTAAGAAAGGATTTGGAACATAGGCTAGAGAAAAGGAGGAAGGTAGTGGGATGAAGGGATGACAATAAGGAGCAGCACAGTGACAGTTAACATTGATGTTCTAAACCGGTTTCATCATCTCCTTCTTTATCCTTCCCTATCTCCCCTGGAAGATCTAAGGCCTTCATCCAGTATCAATTCCCAAGGAGAGGGACTGACCTGCTGGCTGTCTCCTGCACTGACTCAACTACTGCCTAAGACCAGTAGCTAGTGGTCCAGCTCAGCTAACTGTATAAAGAATACAGGCTTCTTTCCTTTTTCTCTATATTAAGCATAAGCATCAGTTGTTCCGAAGTTTTCTAAGAGTCACTACTGCTAGTCATAATGGGCAAATAGAGGATAAATATTACTAAAAAAGGGAAAATTTTAAGAAGTCTCACAATATAAATTAAATGGTTTCTAGACCTTCTCAAGCTTTCCTAACTGCTCTTTCACCCGGACCCTAAGATTCTATTTATCCAAAATTATTCCATACTTAGTCTTCTAATCCAATCTTCTTTTGAGTTTTCTATTTTCCAGGAGGCTTATATCTGGGAGTCACAAAGTCATACCTCTGAGGTTGCCTTTCATTCCCATTTCATCACAGAAGGGAACTCCAGTGTGCTTATCACTGTCCTAATTCTGCTACTCATTAAAGTGTTAGTGAATGTGTTAGATGTTTTGAAGAAGAGTTACATAATCTTTTGAACCTCATTTTAAACAGCTGATGGTGGTGTCCTTCCTTACAAAATTATTGAGGACTAGTGAGACAGGTATGTACAATGGCATATGCCAAACATCCAACAAATGGTGGCTGCTGTGCTCTCTATCACCCTTTCTATTACCATCATATATTCAGCCCATCACTGGTGCAGATGCAAGATGAGCAGTAGGAACCAGCACTGAGGAGTGAGCCGAATTTCCCAACCACAGCTCCTAGTACTTACCTACCCCCACGTTAAAGAATAGGGAATTAAGAAAAGGGAAGTAAGAAACACTGAAAGTAAGCTAGGTTGTATATGTGTCTAAGGTGGAACCAGGAAGTTAAGAAAATCTCAGAAATAAGAAAATGAGAATAGAGTTTTGTTGGCTTTTTATTAAAAAGGAAAATAGCACTCAGCATAATGTTCAAAGTAAAAATAATACAAAGCCAATCTAAATATTTAGAAGTTGTTTTTGTTTTGAAACCAAAAGTGCCATTTATTCTAAGTATCAAGATAATACTGTAATAAAAAGAAATCCTTCTAGTCCTTTTGTTTTTATAGTTTCAACTCTATCTCCTATTTAAAAATTACACTGATTAACCCTTAGTTGCAACGGGCAAGTCACATGTACTGAACGGCTCCTTATAAGCAGGTATTTTCTTATCCTACTAAAAATATGTGTACAAATAAATCCAATGCAGCTTCATACCTTACATACATAGCTGCTCCTTTAACATTCACATGCAGGACTCATCTCTCCAGGCACGATCCTTTTGTGCATTACTTGTTTTCCAACTAGCCCTGAAATAATACCAGCCAGATCTATTTTCCTCTCTCTTCCAACTTCTCTGAATAGCGTGGAAGTAAACTAATGATAAGTGAAGCTACTGCATAATTTTCCCTCTTACTGAATGAAACTTCCTTCAATTAGTTGTTTCTAAATGTGCTCATTGCTAATCTCTCACATGCTTCTAACCCCTAACAATAGACATGTTGTTTCCCAACTCAGAAAATTAACATGAATATCCACATTGACCTGGCAGTTGTGGATTACAGTCATTTTCCAGGGGGCCAGTTTAAGGCCTATCCACAAAGCTGCCTTTGTTGTGAGAAAAATGATTTCTCTGAGGTATATGGTGAGATTGAAGCTACTTTGTACAGCCCACTGTTCCTGACTCAATACATGCTAATGGCAGCATTCTGTGAGGAGTATAGAAGACATGGAAAAGAGGATTAATCTATTTCCTGATGTTACAGAACCTGATTGTTTCTTATTCTGTGTTCTAAATTTTACCATATGAGGTTTTAAAATTTTACCTAAATTTTAAAAAAAAGTAATTCATTTTAAACTCATGTTCTTTTTTTCCTTCTGAATTATTACAAAAACAAATCAAGTAGCTTTCTCTTTGACACTTGTTAATTATAACCTAATAAAATCAATTTGGCAAAAAAGTAACAGGTCAGGGCAAGTAAATTCGGTCCCAGATAAAACAAACAATATTTATCACTTTGGATACATACAAGAGAAACCTCGTAAGTCCACTGTGATTTTTCAGCAGAAACTTGGCAAGACAGAAAAGAGTAGCATGATATATTCAAAGTGCTGAATGAAAAAATATGCAGCCAAGAATACATTATCCAGTAAGGCATTCAGAATAGATGGAGACATAAAAGTGTTTCCCAGACAAACAAAAATGAAAGGAGTTCATGACCACTAAAACATCCCTGAAAGAAATATTAAAGGGAACCCTAAGTAGAAAAACCAACAAAAGTGACAATATGAAAACAGGCAACACAAAAGCAGCAAAAATGAGTATTTCTGTAAAAAATCAGTCAAGGAACTCACAAAATAAAAGGATGTAAAATATGACACTATATACCTAAAACGTGGGGAGGTAAGGAGTAAAAAATGGATCCAAACTTAAAAGACTGTCTTATAATACAGTCAGCTATATGCAGATGACCTTATATACAACACTAATGATAACCACAAATCAAAAGCCAGTACCAGGGGTGCCTGGGTGGCTCAGTGGGTTAAGCCTCTGCCTTCGGCTCAGGTCATGATTTCAGGGCCCTAGGATCAAGCCCCGCATCGGGCTCTCTGCTCGGAGGGGAGCCTGCTTCCTCCTCTCACTCTCTCTGCCTGCCTCTCTGTCTACTTGTGATCTCTGTCAAATAAATAAATACAAATCTTAAAAAAAAAAAAAAAGCCTCTGCCTTCGGCTCAGGTCATGATCCTGGGGTCCTAGGATCAAGCCCCACATCGGGCTCTCTGCTCCACGGGGAGCATGATTCCTCCTCTCTCTCTGCCTGCCTCTCTGCCTACTTGTGATGTCTGTCTGTCAAATAAGCAAATAAAATCTTTTTTAAAAAGCCAGTACTAGATATGCAAAGAATAATGAAAAATAAATCCAAATATATTGTTAAAGAAAACCAGCAAACCATGAAAGAGAAAGAGAAGAAAGAAGTGACAGAGTAGGCAGTCAATCAGACATAAGCTAGAGGCAAAGGCAATGATGAATAGGTGACACATTAGAAGCCTCAGGGAACAACATCCTGGTTTTGTGGCTTTTAATATCCTGGCCTTGCTGATTTCCAAGACCCTCTGGCTGACAGACAAGAGCCACAGATGTAGGACATGTACTCTCCTCTTCAACTTCTGCCCCAGGTAACTTATAACTTCATTATAATGTATTTACACTGTGGTTTTGACCATCCCCCACCCACCCCCCTAACCCCCCCATAGGGGAAGATGGCCATGACAGTTCCAGCAAGAACCCTATAGGGCTTAAAACTCCCCCTCCCAACCAGCAGAAACAACTTCAGTTTGGACTGCCCTAGCTATAACCCATAACCTCTGCAAACATAAAAAGACATCCCTAACCCCAGTGCAGTTGCTACCTCTAAGCCTTGCCCACTTTCCCACCTTGACTGTGTACTGTAATTAATAAACCACTTTGTGCTTGCTACTTTCCTTCTGGCTGTCTTTATTTGAGTGAATATCCTCAGGCAAATCTTTTGTGAGGAATTCAAGAACTGAAACCTCCATTCACACAATGTAGACTCTCTTCATTGGTAACAACTTCAGAGGGAAATTCAGAAACAACCACAAAACAAGTAATATAATGACAATAAATACATATCTATGCATAATTAAATTCTGAATGTAAATAGGCTGAGAACTCCAATCAAAAGACATACAATGACAGAATGGGTTAAAAAAAAAAGACCCATCTATATGCAACCTACAAGAGACTCATTTTAGACCTAAAGACAGTATGTACTGAAAGTGAGAGAACAGAAAAACATCTATCATGCAAATGAATGTCAAAAGAAAGCTGGAGTAGCAATTCTTACAACAGAGAAAAATTTTTTTAAATATTTTATTTATTTATTTGACAGAGAGAGATCACAAGTAGGCAGAGGGGCAGGCAGAGAGAGAGGAGGAAGCAGGCTCCCTGCTGAGCAGAGAGCCCGATGCGGGGCTCGATCCCAGGACCCTGAGATCATGACCTGAGCCGAAGGCAGAGGCTTTAACCCACTGAGCCCCCCGGCGTCCCAAGAAAATAGATCTTAAAACAAAGACTGGGAGCACCTGGGTGGCTCAGTCGGTTAATTGGCTCAGGTCATGATCCTGGAATCCCAGAATCAGGCCTCGCATCACGGATCCTGCTCAAGAGGGAGTCTGCTTCTTCCTCTCCCTCTGCTCCTTCCCTTGCTTGGCTCTCTCTCACTCACACTCCTTCTCAAATAAATAAAATCTTTAAAAAAAATGTTTTAAAAATTTATAAAAGATTGTAAGAAAAAACAAAGGACACTATATATTAATAAAGGAAACAACAGAACCAGAAGATGTAACAACTGTAAATATTCATGCACCCAACACAGGAGCATCCAAATACACAGAACAATTATGACCAAACATAAAATAACTGACAGTAATACAATAATAGTAGGGGAATTTAACACCTTGCTTACATCAATGGACAGATCATCGAATCAGAAAATCAACAAAAAAAGCAATGGCTTTGAGTGACACATCAAACCATGCAGATTTTAAAAATATGTATATATATTTCTTATACATATTTTATATACATATAATATATATTTATAAAATATGTATATATTTCTTATACATGTTTATATACATATAAAATATATATATTTATAAAATATATATATACATATTCTAACATTCCATCTTTTTTTTCTAACATTCCATCTTAAAATATCAGAATACACATACCTTTTAAGTGCACACAGAGCATTCTCCAGAATATTAGGTAACAAACTAAGTTTAAACAAATTCAAAAAGATCCAAGTCATACCATGCATCTTTTCTGACCACAATGCTATGAAACCAGTAATGAACCACAAGAAAAAATCTTGAAAGACCACAAATACATGGAGGTTAAATAACATACTGCTAGATAATGTACTGGTTAACCAGGAAATCAAAAGAGAAATCCAAGGATAGAAACAAATGAAAATGAAAACACAACAGTCCCAAAATTTTGGGATGTACCAAAACTGTTCTAAGAGGAAATTTATAGCAATAGAGGCCTACCTCAAGAAACAAAAAAAAAAAAATCTCAAGTAAATAACTTAACCATACACCTAAAAGTGCTAGAAAAAGAACAAAAACCCAAAACCAGTAGAAGGAAAGAGTATAAATAATTAGAGCAGAAAAAAATAAAATGAAAACAACCAAACAGAAAAAAACCAAGAGAACAAATAAACAAAACTGATAAGCCTTTGGCCAGACTCAGCCAAAGAGAGGACTCAAATAAACCAAATCACAAGTGAAAAAAGAAAAAATAACAACAGACAGCACAGAAATATAAAAGCTTGTAAGACAGTATGATGAAAAATTATATGCCAACAATTTCCCCACTGAATCAAGGAAGAAACAGAAAATTTGGACAGATTGCCAGCAATGAGACTGAATCAGTAATCAAAGAACTTCCAACAAACAAAAGCCCAAGACTAGATGGCTTTGCAGTGAATGCTACCAAACATTTAAAGAGTTAGTACCCATTTTTCTCAAACTATTCCACAAAATACAAAAGGAAGGAAAACTTCCAAATTCATTCTATGAGGCCAGCATTACCCTGATACAAACCAGATAAAGACAGTACAAAAAAGAGAACTGCAGGCCAGTATCTCTAATGAACGCAGATGTAAAAATCCTCAACAAAATACTAGCAAACCCAAATTGAAGAATATATTAAAAACAATTATTCACCATGATCAAATGGGATTTATTCCTGGGTTTCAGGGGTAGTTCAATATTAACAAATTAACCAATATGGTACATTACATCCATAAGAGAAAAGGTAAGAACCATATGATCATTTCAACAGATGCAGAAAAAGCATTTGACAAAGTGAAAGATCCATTCATGACAAAACTCCTCAACAAAGGAGGTCCAGAAGGAACATACCTCAACATAATAAAGGTCTTATATGAAAAATCCACAGCCAATATCATATTCAATAAAGAAAAACTAAGAACTTTTCCCCTACAGTCAGGAACAAGAGAAGGATATCCACTCTCTCCAATTTTATTCAACATAGTACAGGAAGTCCTAGCCACAGGAATCACAACAAAAAGAAATAAAAGGCATCTAAATTGGCAAGGAAGAAGTAAAACTCTATTTGCAGATAACATGATTATAGTTAGAAATCCTTAAGACTGTACCAAAAAACTACTAGAAGTGATAAATGGATTCAGGAAGTCACAGAATACAAAATCAACATACAGAAAACTGTGGCATTTCTGTACACTGTAAGTGAAGCAGCAGAGAAATTTAAAGAAATATCCCATTTATAATTGCACCAAAAATAATACAATACCTAGAAATTGAACTTAACCAAGGAGGTGAAAGACCTGTACTATAAAAACACAGAACACTGAAAGAAACTAAAGGTGACAGAAACAAATGGAAAGACATTCCATGTTCATGGACTGGATGAACAAATACTGTAAAAAATTTCCATACTACCCAAAGTAATCTACAGATTTAATGCAATCCCTATTAGTATACCAACAGCATTTTTCACAGAATTAGAAAAACCTTAAAATTTGTATAGAACCACAAAGACCCCGAATAGCAAAAGCAATCTTGGGGGGAAAAAAAAAAATCAAAGCTGGAAGTATCACAATTCCAGATTTCAAGTTATATTACAAAGTTATAGTATTCAAAACAGTATGGCAATGGTACAAAATAAACACATGGGGGCACCTGGATGGCTAAGTTGATTAAGCGTCTGACTCTTGATTTTGGTTCAGGTCATGATCTCAGGGTTCTAAGAGTACGTTGGGCTCCACACCAGGCATGGAGCCTAACATTCTTCCTCTCCCTCTCCCCTTCTCTAAAAAAATAAGAGACACATAGATCAATGGGACAAAATAGAAAACCCAGAAATAAACCCACAATTACATGGTCAATTAATCTTCAACAAAGGAGGAAAGAATATGCAATGGGAAAAAACAGTCTCTTCAACAAACGGTGTTGACAAGCCTAGAATAGCTACATGCAAAAGAATGAAATTGGCCCACTTGCTTAAATCATATACAAAAATAAACTCAAAATGGATTAAGGACCTGAATGTGATACTAGAGACCATAAAAATCCTAGAAGAGAGCATAGTCAGTAATCTCTCTGACATCAGCTGTGGCACCATTTTTCTAGACATGTCTCCTGAGGCAAGGGAAACAAAAGCAAACATAAACCACTGGGACTACATCAAAATAAAAAAAACTTCTGCACAAAAAGGAAACAATCAACAAGACTAAAATACAACCTATGGAATGGGAGAAGATACTTGCAAATAACATATCTAATAGTATTCAAAATACACAAAGAACTTAAAAAACTCAACACCAATAAAACACATACTCCAATGAAAAAATGGGCATAAGACACAAACAGATATTTCTCCAAGGAAAATAGAGGGCCAACAACCTTATGAAAAGATGTCCAAAATCACTCATAATCAGGGAAATGCAAAACAAAACCACAATGAGATTAATAATTCACAACTGTCAGAATGGCTAAAATAAAAAACTCTTGTGTTTTTTATTTATTTTTATTTATTGTTTCTTGTAACAATAAATGTTGGTGAGGATACAGAGGAAAAGAAACTTTCATGTACTGTTGGTAGGAAAGCAATCTGGTCCAGCCCCTGTGGAAAAAAGTATGGAGGTTCCTCAAAATATTAAAAATAGAACTACCATATGATCCAGTAATCATGCTACTGGGTATTTACACAAAGAATATGAAAACACTAATTCAAAAGGATATGTGCACCCCTATGTTTATTGCAGCATTATTTACAATAGCCAAATTATGAATGCAGTCCAAGTGTTCATCCATACATGATTGAATAAAGATGATGTGGTATGCATATACAATGGAGTATTATTTAGCCATAAAAAAGAATGAAATCTTGCCATTTGCAACAACATGGACAGACCTAGAGTGTATAATGTTAAGCAAAAGAAGTCAGAGAAAGACAAATACCATATGATTTCACTCATATGTGGAATTTTAGATACAAACCAAGGAAGAGACAATGCAAAAAAACCCAGGCTTTTAACTATAAAGAACAGAACTTTTAACTATAGAGAACAGACAGCTACCAGAGGGGAGGTGGGTAGGTAGATGGGTGAAATAGGTAAAGAGGATTTAGAGTAAACTTATCTTGATGAGCACTGAGTAATTTACGAATTTACGGAATTACTGAATCATTATATTGTACACCTGGAACTAATACAACACTGTATGCTAACTATACCGGAATGAAAATAAGGTTTTTGGAATCAGGTGTTTTACGATCTTACTTTAAAAAACCACTGAACTGGAGCACCTGGGTAGCTCAATCAGTTAAAAGTCCAACCCTTGGGGGG
>ML104582.1:0-18581 GCA_003697995.1 Taxidea taxus jeffersonii | reverse complement strand
AAAACAAAAAAAACAACCACATATTTAACTGCATATTTTAAAAGGGTAAAATTCTTGGTATCTAAATTATATCTCAATTAAAAAGCAAGATTGTGAAAAACTAAGATTTTAAAAACTTTTGGTTGTTAAAAGAATTTAAATGTGGAATATGTGTAAATAAATACATGATTTCAGGATACAATTTAAATGGTAATTATCAAAAGGGTAGTTAAATAATATGAAGTAATCATCTGAGAACAGTAGACTACCTATATATCCCAGATTATGCAACAGAAGTAAGAAATAGGAGGAAATGTGTGATAGTTACAGTGATTTTCTCATCTTAAAAAAGAAAGAACCAGAAGATACTACTCATGGTTGATGTAAACAAAGGGGAAATGCTAGATTAAAAAAAAAAGCTTTATGGATTACTAGGAAAACATAAAACAATGTATTTCTTTCAAGTCACATAAGAAAAATGTTCAAGAAAAGACATTTAATTTAAAGTGAGAAAGAAATCTAGGTATGCCAACTGCTAGAGTTCCTTTGGGAAAAAGTATATAGGTTCCTCCAAAAGTTAAAAATAGGACTACCATATAATCTAGTAATCACACTACTGGGTATTTAAGCAAAGAATATGAAAATGCTAATTCAAAAGGATATATGCACACTTATGTTTATTACAGGATGATTCACAACAAACAAATCATGGAAACAGCCCAAATATCCATCCATAGATGAATGTATAAAGATGAGGTGTGTGTATAAATCTATATATGTAAATATATAGAAGTATACACACGCACATACATACAATGAAATATTACTCCACCATAAAGAAAGAAATCTTACTATTTTACAACAACTTGGATGGATCTAGAGTATATTACTAAACGAAATAAAGTCATTTAGAGAATATAAAACCATATGGTCTTACTCATGTGGAGTTTAAGAAACAAGCAAAAAAAAAAAAAAAAAAAAAGAATAAAGGAAAAAAGAGACAAACCAAAAAACTGACCCTTACCAACAGGGAACAAACTGATGCTTACCAGAGAGGAGATGACTGGGGAGACAGGTGAAATAGGTGAAGAGAGATCAAGAATACATTTATCATGATGAGCACTAAATAATGTACATCTTTTTTTTTAAATTTAATTTTACTTTTTCAGTGTTGCAAGACTCACTGTTTATGCACCACACCCAGTGCTCCATGCAATACATGCCCTTTTGATACCCACCACCAGGCTCACCTTTTAAAATCTCTAGATCGTACACCTGAAACTAACAGAATACTGTATATTAACTATATTGGAATTTTTTTAAAAAGAAAGAAAACAGAAAATAGCAAGAAAACATTTTTAAAAGTTTACTAATTACTCAGTAAGTAAATTCACCCACTAAGCATCCTTTAGATACAACATTTTAAAGTATCTGCATATGGCTCATTTAAAACAAACATGTCTAGAAAGATTGAGCGGAAAAGGTAAAGATACATAAAAAGAAAATAAGGGTTACATTAAAGTAGAACCCAAGATATTAAAAACATTACATGAGAAAAGATTTTTTTTTAATTTTTATTTATTTGTTATAGAGAGAGAGAGAGAGCAAGCACAAGCAGACAGAGAGGCAGGCAGAGGCAGAGGCAGAGGGAGAAGCAGGCTCCCCGCCAAGCAAGGAGCCCGATGCGGGACTCGATCCCAGGACGCTGGGATCATGACCTGAGCCGAAGGCAGCCGCTTAACCAACTGAGCCACCCAGGCGTCCCGAGAAAAGATTTTTAAAAATCCACAAGTCATACAACTTTTTTTTTAAAGATTATTTATTTATTTATTTGACAGACAAAGATCACAAGCAGGCAGAGAGGCAGGCAGAGAGAGAGGAGGAAGCAGGCTCCCTGCTGAGCAGAGAGCCCGATGCGGGGCTGGATCCCAGGACCCTGAGATCATGACCTAAGCCAAAGGCAGAAGCTTTAACCTGCTAAGCCATCCAGGTGCCCCAACAACTTTATACACTAAATAACATATAAAAACTGTTAAACATACAAAAATGAATGGATATAAATTCAGAATTACTGGGAGACTTATTTAGATATACAGTGATAGTCCGCATAAATATAAGGTTAAATAAAAGTCATTTCATGTCAAATAATGTAGGCCTTAGATATTAACAGTTTGGACTTAAAAGCAAAAGGTGATAAAAACTGTTTAAGAATGTTCTTCTGGAGGGCGCCTGGGTGGCTCAGTGGGTTAAAGCCTCTGCCTTCGGCTTGGGTCATGATCCCAGGGTACTGAGATCGAGCCCCGCATCGGGCTCTCTGCTTGGCAGGGGGCCTGCTACTCCCCGCCTTCTCTCTGCCTGCCTCTCTGCCTACTTCTGATCTCTGTCTGTCAAATTAATAAATAAAATCTTTAAAAAAAAAAAAAAAAGAATGTTCTTCTGCGAGAGGAGCAAGATGGCAGAGGAGTAGCAGCTGAGATCACATCAGGTAGCAGGAGATCAGCTAGATAGTTTATCAAACCCTTCCGAACACCTACAGATCCAACAGGAGATGGAAGAGAAGAAGAGCAGCAATTCTAGAAACAGAAAATCGACCACTTTCTAAAAGGCAGGACCTGCGGAGAAGTGAATCCAAAGCGACAGGAAGATAGACCGCGGTGGGGAGGGAGGGGCCAGTTCCTGGCAAGTGGCAGAGCAGCGGAGCACAAAATCTGAACTTTTAAAAGTCTGTTCCACTGAGGGACATCACTCCAGAGGCTAAGCCGGGGTGAAGCCCATGCAGGGACAGTGTGGTCTCAGGTCCCGCAGGGTCACAGAAGGTGTCTGAGTGTCACAGAGCTTGCAGGTATTAGAGCAGGGAAGCCAGCTGCAGAGACAGAGCCAAGGAGTGAGCTCTCAGCTCCGAGCTCCGGGTCACCTTAAACTGTGATCCGCAGCACAGTCAGTGCTATGTGAACAGGGATCCAACAGGGTCCGGGGAGACCCCTGGAAGAGCACAAGGATCTGTTGGGTTTGGAGACTTCAGGAAGGGCTGTGTTCCTGAGATAGAGGCGCTTGGTCTCAGGCTGGGTGAGCTGGGAGAGCGGCCGGAGGCCAGGGAGACAGGAGTGATTGAGCACTTTTCTCAAAGGAGCATTGAGGAGTGGGACCCTGAGCTCTCGGCTCCTCTGGCCAGAGATTGGGAGGCTGCCATTTTTGTTCCTGTTCTCCCGAACTCTATGGAAAGCATTCAGAGAACAAAAGCTCCCGAAAGCTACCTAAGCAGATTACTTAGCCTGGCCCTGGTAATGGCGGTGCAATTCCGCCTGGGGCAAAGACATCTGAGAATCACTACAGCAGGCCCCTCCCCAAGAAATCCAGGCAAGACCAAGTTCACTTACCAAGGAGAACAGCGGAATTCCCGAGGAGAAAGTAAAGCATGGAATTCATGGCTTTCTCCCCATGATTCTTTAGTCTTGCAAAGTTCATTTTTTTTAATTTCATTTTTTTCTTATGCTAAAATTTTTTTAACTCTTTCCTCTTTTAACATTTTTTAACTAGTTTATCTTAACAATACCTTTCATTAAAAAAATCTTTTTGAACCTTCATTATTATAGACATATTTTATCCTTCATTCTAACTTTATTTTTTATATACACATAGGGTTTTTTCTTCTACAAAAATTTGGGATTCAGCTTCTTCTAACAGATCAAAATATACCCTAAATCTAGCACAGGGCTTTGTTCTAGTCTCCAGCCTGAGCAAATTATCTCTGCTTTCTTTTTCTTTATTCTCCCAACCAACTTATCAACTCCTTTTTTCAGAAATTTTTTAAAAAAATTTTCATCTTGATAATCATATTTCATCCCTTCATCATGTTTACCCTTATTATTTGGGGTGTGTGTGTGTGTGTATGTGTGTATGTGTGTGTGTATACACACACATATACACACACACACACACATATATATATATATATATTTCGTTCTTTAAAATTTGGGGAGGTAGTTTCTTCTAAGAGACCAAAATACTCCCAAAATTAAGTGGGTGACTCTGTTCTATGCACCAGTCTAATATATGTATTTTCTTTTTTATATTTTTTATTTTCTTCTTTTTTAAATTTTTTTCTGAACTTTTTTTTACCTCCTTTCTTCCCCCCCACAATTTGGGGTCTCTTCTGATTTCATTAAAGCACATTTTCCTGGGGTCTTTGCCATCCTTTTAGTATTTTATTTGCTCCTTCATATATTCTTATCTGGATAAAATGAAAAGACGGAAAAACTCACCACAAAAAAAAGAACAAGAGGCAGTACCAAAGGCTAGGGACCTAATCAATACAGACATTGGTAGTATGTCAGATCTAGAGTTCAGAATGACGATTCTCAAGGTGCTAACTGGGCTTGAAAAAGGCATGGAAGATATTAGAGAAACCCTGTCTGGAGAAATAAAAGCCCTTTCTGGAGAAATAAAAGAACTAAAATCTAACCAAATTGAAATTTAAAAAGCTCTTAATGAGGTGCAATCAAAGATGGAGGTTCTTACTGCTAGGATAAATGAGGCAGAAGAGAGAATTAGTGATATAGAAGACCAAATGACAGAGAATAAAGAAGCTGAGCAAAAGAGAGACAACTACTGGACCACGAGGGGATAATTTGAGAGATAAGTGATACCATAAGATGAAACAACATTAGAATAACAAGGATTCCAGAAGAAGAGAAAGAGAGCAGGGCACAGAAGGTATATTGCAACGAATTATTTTAGAGAATTTCCCTAATGTGGCAAAGTTAACAAGCATCAAAATCCAGGAGGCACAGAGAACACCCGTCAAAATCAGTAAGAACAGGTCCACACCCCATCATCTGACAGTAAAACTTACAAGTCTGAGTGACAAAGAGAAAATCCTGAAAGCAGCCCAGGACAAGAAGTCTGTAATATACAATGGTAAAAATATTAGATTGGCAGTACACTTATCCACGGAGACCTGACAGGCCAGAAAGACCTGGCATGATATATTCAGAGTACTAAATGAGAAAAACATGCAGCCAATAATACTATATCCAGGTAGGCTATCATTGAAAATAGAAGGAGAGATAAAAAGCTTCCAGGACAAACAAAAACTAAAAAAAAGAATCTGTAAACACCAAACCAGCCCTACAGGAAATATTGAAAGGGGTCCTCCAAGCAAAGAGAGAGCCTAAAAGTAGTAGACCAGAAAGGAACAGAGACAATTTACAGTAACAGTCACCTTACAGGCAATACAATGGCACTAAATTCATATCTCTCAATGGTTACCCTGAATGTAAATGGGCTAAATGCCCCAATCAAAAGACGGAGGGTGTCAGAAGGGATAATAAAACAAAACACATCAATATGCCGCCTATAAGAAACTCATTTTAGAACCGAAGACACCTCCAGATTTAAAGTGAGGGGGTGGAAAATAATTTACCATGCTAATGGACATCAGAATAAAGCTGTGGTGGCAATCCTTATATCAGATCAATTAGATTTTAAGCCAAAGACTATAATAAGAGATGAGGAAGGACACTATATTATATTCAAAGGGTCTGTCCAACAATATCTAACAATTTTAACTATATATGCCCCTAACATGGGAGCAGCCAACTATATAAACCAACTAATAACAAAATCAAAGAAATACATCGACAATGATACAATAATAGTAAGGGACTTTAACGCTCCCCTCACTGAAAAGGACAGATCATCCAAGCCAAAGATCAACAAGGAAATAAAGGCCTTAAATGACACACTGGACCATATGGACATCTCAGATATATTAAGAACATTCCCTCCCAAAGCAAAAGAATACACATTCTTCTCTAGTACACATGGAACATTCTCCAGAATAGATCATATCCTGGGTCATAAGTCAGGTCTCAACTGGTATCAAAAGATTGGGATCATTCCCTGCATATTTTCAGACCACAATGCTCTGAAGCTAGAACTCAACCACAAGAGGAAATTTGGAAAGAATCGAAATACATGGAGACTAAAGAACATCCTTCTAAAGAATCAATGGGTCAACCAGGAAATTAAAGAAGAATTGAAAAAATTCATGGAAACAAATGATAATGAAAACACAACGGTTCAAAATCTGTGGGACACAGCAAAGCAGTCCTGAGAGGAAAATATACAGCGATACAAGCCTTTCTCAAGAAACAAGAAAGGTCTCAAATACACAACCTAACCCTACACCTAAAGGAACTCGAGAAAGAACAACAAAGAAAGCCTAAACCCAGCAGGAGAAGAGAAATAATAAAGATCAAAGCAGAAATCAATGAAATGAAATGAAACCCAAAAAACAATAGAACAAATCAACGAAACTAGGAGTTGGTTCTTTGAAAGAATTAATAAGATTGATAAACCCCTGGCCAGACTTACCATAAAGAAAAGAGAAAGGACCCAAATAAATAAAATCATGAGTGAAAGAGGAGAGATCACAACCAACACCAAAGAAATACAAACAATTATAAGAGCATATTATGAGAAACTCTACACCAGCAAACTGACAATCTGGAAGAAATGGATGCATTCCTTGAGACATATAAACTACCACAACTGAAACAGGAAGAAACAGAAAACCTGAACAGACCCATAGCCAGTAAGGAGATTGTTAACAGTCATCAAAAATCTCCAAACAAGAGCCCAGGGTCAGACGGCTTCCCACGGGAATTCTACCAAACATTTAAAGAAAAATTAATTCCATGGGGCACCTGGGTGGCTCAGTGGGTTATTCTTCTGCCTTCGGCTCAGGTCATGATCTCAGGGTCCTGGGATCGAGTCCCACATTGGGCTCTCTCCTCAGCAGGGAGCCTGCTTCCCCCCACCCCGCCTGCCTCTCTGCCTACTTGTGATCTCTGTCAAATAAATAAATATTTTTAAAAAACGAAGTAGAAAAATTAATTCCTATTCTCCTGAAACTGTTCCAAACAACAGAAATGGAAGGAAAACTTCCAGACTCATTTTATGAGGCCAGCATTACCTTGATCCCAAAACCAGACAAGGATCCCATCAAAAAAGAGAATTACAGACCAATACCCTTGATGAACACAGATGCAAAAATTCTCACCAAAATACTAGCCAATAGGATCCAACAGTACATTAAAAGGATTATTCACCACGACCAAGTGGGATTTATTCCATGGCTGCAAGTTTGGTTCAACATCCGCAAATCAATCAATGTGATACAATACATTAATAAAAGAACAAGAACCATATGATACTTTAGATGCTGAAAAAGCATTTGACAACGTACAGCATTCTTTCCTGATCAAAACTTTTGCAAAGTGTAGGGATAGAGGGCACATACCTCAATATCATCAAAGCCATCTATGAAAAACCCACAGCGAGTATCATTCTCAATGGAGAAAAACAGAGAGCTTTCCACTAAGGTCAGGAACATGGCAGGGATGTCCATTATCACCACTACTATTTAACATAGTACTATATGTCCTAGCCTCAGCAATCAGACAACAAAAGAAATTAAAGTCATCCAAATCAGCAAAGACGAAGTCAAATTATCACTCTTTGCAGATGATATGATACTTTATGTGGAAAACCCAAAAGACTCCACTCCAAATCTACTAGAACTTGTACAGGAATTCAGTAAAGTGTCAGGATATAAAATCAATGCACAGAAATCAGTTGAATTTCTTTACACCAACAACAAGACAGAAGAAAGAGAAATTAAGGAGTCAATCTCATTTACAATTACACCCAAAACCATAAGATACCTAGGAATAAACCTCACCAAAGAGGCAAAGAATCTATACTCGGAAAACTATAAAGTACTCATGAAAGAAATTGAGGAAGACACAAAGAAATGGAAAAATGTTCCATGCTCATGGATTAGAAGAATAAACACTGTGAAAATGTCTATGCTACCCAAAGCAATCTACACATTTAATGCAATCCCTATCAAAATCCCATCCAATTTTTTCAAAGAAATGGAACAAATAAACCTAAAATTGATATGGAACCAGAAAAGACCTCGAATAGCCAAAGGAATATTGAAAAAGAAAGCCAAAGTTGGTGGCATCACAATTCCCGACTTCAAGCTCTACTACAAAGCTGTCATCATCAAGACTGTACGGTACTGGCACAAAAACAGACACACAGATCAATGGAACAGAATAGAGAGCCCAGAAATAGACTCTCAACTCTATGGTCAACTAATCTTTGACAAAGCAGGAAAGAATGTCCAATGGAAAAAAAGACAGTTTCTTCAACAAATGGTGTTGAGAAAATTGGACAGCCACATGCAGAAAAATGAAACTGGACCATTTCCTTACACCACACATGAAAACAGACTCAAAATGGATGAAGGACCTCAATGTGAGAAAGAAATCCATCAAAATCCTTGAGGAGGACACAGGCAGCAACCTCTTCGACCTCAGCCACAGCAACTTCTTCCTAGGAACATTGGCCAAAGGCAAGGGAAGCAAGGGCAAAAGTGAACTATTGGGACTTCATCAAGATGAAAAGCTTTTGCACAGCAAAGGAAACAGTTAACAAAACCAAAAGACAACTGAGAGAATGGGAGAAGATATTTGCAAACGACATACCAGATAAAGGGCTAGTATCCCAAATCTATAAAGAACTTAACAAACTCTACACCCAAAGAACAAATAATCCAATCAAGAAATGGGCAGAGGACATGAACAGACATTTCTGCAAAGACATTCAGATGGCCAACAGACACATGAAAAAGTGCTCCACATCACTCGGCATCAGGGAAATACAAATCAAAACCACAATGAGATACCACTTCACACCAGTCAGAATGGCTAAAATTAACAAGTCAGGGAATAACAGATGCTGGCAAGGATGCGGAGAAAGGGGAACCCTCCTACACTGTTGGTGGGAATGGAAGCTAGTGCAGCCACTCTGGAACACCATATGGAGGTTCCTCAAAAAGTTGAAAATAGAGCTTCCCTATGACCCAGAAATTGTACTACTGGGTATTTATCCTAAAGATACAAATGTAGTGATCCAAACAGGCACGTGCACCTGAATGTTTATAGCAGCAATGTCCACAATAGTCAAACTATGGAAAGAACCTAGATGTCCATCGACAGATGAATGGATAAAGAAGATGTGGTGTATATATACAATGGAATACTATACAGCCATCAAAAGAAATGAAATCTTGCCATTTGTGATGACGTGGATGGAACTAGAGGGTATTATGCTTAGTGAAATAAGTCAATTAGAGAAAGACAATTACCATATGATCTCCCTGATATGAGGAAGTTGAGAGGTAACGTGGGGAGTTCGGGGGGTAGGAAAAGAATAAATGAAACAACATGGGATCGGGAGGGAGATAAACCATAAGAGTCTCTTAATCTCACAAAACAAACTGAGGGTTGCTGGGGGGAGGCGTGTAGGGAGAGGGTGGTGGGGTTATGGACATTGGGGAAGGTATGTGCTATGGTAAGTGCTGTGAAGTGTGTAAACCTGGCAATTCACAGACCTGTACCCCTGGGGCTAATACTATATTATATGTTAATTAAAAATTAAAAATCATAATAAAAAATGTTTTTATAGTGATGTGAAGAATGGAGGGTGAACAGAGTAGGAAGACAATCTTCCTGAATCAAAGAATGAATGGAAAAAAAAACAAAAGAAAGAAAAAAAAAGAAAAAATGAATGAATGGCGATCAGAATTCATTGCCTATGGTCAATCCCATAATGAAATACATTTCTAGGAAATGCTATTTTGAGAAGGCTGGTTCCCATTTGGGTGTACCTTATTCTATGTTTATACAGCTCTTTGCTCTTTACAAAGTGCTTTCACATTCCTATTACTTGCAGCACTGTAACAAACAGGAAAGGACAGTGACATGTAGATGAAAACAAAGTAGAAACTCTTGGAAGCAAAAGAGCATGACTCAAGAAGGGGAATTCCTGTTGTCCTAAGAGTACTGTAGGTGTATAAAAATGCCCTACATATGCCAGTCAAGAACCTTCTTTCACATTCAGCGTTTCTACTCCCTCCAAGACGAGTATCAACACAAGCAGCAGCAACAGCAGCGAAAGACAAACATGAGTGTGAAGGGCATGGTTATAGCCTTGACTGTGATAGTCTGTGCTACAGTTGTTCAAGGTATATGGTACCTCTTATTTCTTAGCTTATAAATTCATTTTCTAATGCTTCAAATGTCTTTGTTTCCATCTTTTCTTTAAAGATTTACTAAATTTTTATTTAATCTCACACATTAGAAGTTACTACTCCTTTGAGAGACAATGTTTGAAGTGTTTAAGGTACTAGAAATGATTATTGAAACTAGAATTGATAAACTTCATGGAGTTTTTGATTTGGCTACCATATCTGGCAAGGGCCTTCAGCAACAGTTTTAAATGTCTGTTAAGAAGATTTTATGTGAAAAAAATAAAAATAAAAAAAGAAGATTTTATGTGAGATAATATTATTAGCTTTCTGGATATATTCTTAAGCACAGAAACAAGAGGGAAATTATCTTCATCTCCAATAACTTTTCATGCTTCCCTTTATTCTTTAGTGGTTTACAAATTTAAAGAGAAAATCAACATGTTACTTATGCTCCTTTCCCAGAAACAGCAGTGTCAAGTGCTATCTGACAGATTGCTATCTTTATCCTTAATGAGAACCCTGCTCACATTCTTCACCAGAATTATAAACTACAATCATCTGTTGCAATCGGAAGTATTAGTAACTGATGCTGTGATCTGTTCTAGGTTTCCCCATGTTCAAGGGGGGACGCTGTCTTTGCATAGGCCCTGGAGTAAATGCAGTGAAAGTGGCAGATATGGAGAAAGCAACCATAATTTACCCAAGTAACAGCTGTGACAAAATAGAAGTGATGTAAGTAATGAACTTGCTAAAGAGGACAGTGGTGGGAAGCTTTTTTATGTTTTTGTTTTTCCACCCAAAATTTAAAACTGTTTTGGATCTTCCCTTAACAGTATCACCCTTAAAGCACATAAAGGACAAAGGTGCCTAAATCCCAAATCGAAGCAAGCAAGCATTATAATCAAGGTAGGGTATCAGATTCCTGGTATTTTATAATTAATTTTAACCAAGACAGATCTTTTGAGAAAACAGACATGAAGAAAAGATTGTTCTGCTGGGATTTTGTGTGAACCATTTTGATAAGAGGGCTTTGATTTCACTAACTTTACTTTTCTGCTGGGGTTTTTTACATGTCAGCTCAATCCCTGGGAAACAAGAACAGCACAAGGCCAAAAAAAACCTCTCATTTTCTCATTTCAGAAAATTGAAAGAATGAATTTTTTAAAACATCAAAATGTATGAAGTCCTGGGGAAAGAGGATTTGAAAACCTAGAACAAGTTTAACTGCGACGACTGAAGTGATAAGAATCCCACAGTAAGAAACAGATTTTCTTCCTGCCTGCTGCAAAGTACATCCCTTCACTTCTATGTCAGCAAACCTCAGAAATCTGAGAGTTAGAACTATTCTTTTATGTCCAAGAAAATATTTCTGTATCTCGAAGTTATGTGTTTGTACTTGATCTATCCTGCCATATTACAACCTTCACTTGCAGTGGAGATATTAACATTATTCCTGGAGTCAAGGCTGTATGAGTCGAATGCATCCATGTGTGTAATAAACATTCCCCAAATAATTTTTAATGCAAATCCACATTTTTCCCCCTAAATCAGAGCACATATATGTTCTTATATATGTTACCATTTTATAAAAAGGCTATAATTCATGAAATGTAATATGAAAAAAATTATAAGCCAAGGAAACAGATAAGACTATAAATATTTCATAACTGAATTAGTAGTTCTGGCCTTAATTTTATTTTTTTAGCAACTTTTTTTTCATTGAGATTTTGTTGTGGTGGCTTGGTTTTATTTATTTATTTTTAAGTCAGCTCCACACTGGGAGCCTAACACAGGGCTTGAATTCACAACCCTGATATCAAGACTTGAACTGAGACCAAGAGTCGGACACTCAACCGACTAAGCCACCCATGCACCCCTTTAATTCAGATGTGCAATAAGGATATGTGTGTTTACTGTGCATTTTGGTTTTATATATACTTAAAAATTGTAGCAATAATTTGGATACACTTTAACTTAAATATAAAACACTTTTGTCTACAAAAAATGTTGAAAAATAAATTTATACGTATGTCTGGCAATCACCTTTACTTTGTGGGGATTTCTTTTTTTAATTTAAATTCCAGTTTTAGTTAACATACAGTGTGATATTAGTTTCAGGTGTAGAATTCAGGTGGATTCAACACTTACACACAACACCTGGGTGCTCATCATAAGTATCCTCCTTAATCCCTATCACCTATTTAACCATTTTTCCTCCCACCTACCTCCCCTCGGTACTCTATGGTTAAGACTTTGTTTCTTGGTTTGTCTTTTTTTTCCCCCATGTTCATCTGTTTTGTTTCTTAAGTTCTACATATAAGTGGAATTTATGGTACTTGTCTTTCTCTGACTGACTTATTTTGCTTAGTGTAATAATACTCTCTAGCTCCATCCAAGTCATTGCAAATGGCAAGATTTCATTCTTTTTTATGCCTGAGTAGTGTGTATATAGACATATATATAGATATATAGATATATCTCACAATATTTCACTCTGTGTGTGTGTGTGTGTACATCACAATCTTCTTTATACTTTCAATAATCAGTGGATATTTGGGCTCTTTCCATAGTTTGGCATTTGACGAAGTATAACATCCATTCATGGTAAAAACCCTCAACAAAGTAGGACTAGCAGGAACATACTTCAACATAATGAAGGCGATATACAAAAAAACCTATGGCTAATATTATCCTCAATGGGGAAGAACTAAGAGCTTTTCCTCTGTGGTCAGGAACAAGCCAGGGATATACACTCTCACCACTACTATTTAACATCATCCTGGAAATGCTAGCCACAGCAGTAAGACAACAAAAAGAAATAAAAGGCATCCAAATTGGCAAGGAGGAGGCCAAACTTTCACTATTTGCAGAGGACCTGAAAGATTTCACCAAAAAATTGCTAAAATTGACACACATATTCAGTGAATTCACAGGGAATAAAATCAATATACAGAAATTTTTTGTTGCATTTCTATACACCAATAATGAAGCAGCAGAAAGGGAAATCAGGAAATCAATCCCATTTACAATTGCACCAAAAAACGTAAGATCTCTAGGAATAAACCTAACCAAAGAGGTTAAAGATCTGTACTCCAGGATTCTTTTTCTTAGAAAAACACATAATCTACTTTTTAGTCATGCCTACACCATGAAATTTGGTATTATCTAGATAATTTTAACTTGAAAAAAATCAAAATCATTTTCTTGTAGTAAAATATCACAACCTTTCTTAAAACAGAAACCGTATGCTTTCTAAAAATTGAGATGCCTTTAACAATTTTAACTTGTATTTCAGGAAATAAACAGCTACCTGTCATCACATAGAATTGTTTAGAAATATATTTTAATGGGTAATTGTGAAAGACAGTGGTCTTTTTTTTTAAAGGGGTCTTCCTAGGTCCAAAACCCTTTCTTACTCAGGGAAAATCCCTCATTATGGGAATCTGGGTTGGAGGTCAAAAGAGAAAAACCAAAGGGAGGAGATCCTCCCAGGCAGCCAGAGCAAAGTCTCAGCATGACCACTCCTACCCTAGACTTTGAACTCCAGCTGGCACTACAAAGATGTTATCAGTAAAAGAAAAAAAAAAGTATTTAAAGTGGTAGTAGTAGTAGTATAAATCTTAGATTTGTGGCTTCCTAACACATACTCCTATAGCGTGACTATGGCTAGTCCTTCCGGTAACCTAGCTCTCTCGGGGTTTTTTCCATTTTCTAAGCCTGATTCTTCAGTCTTCCTACAGATTCTTCAACTAACAATTAAATTCCTTTTCTTCTGAAGCTAACCAGTCAGTGTTGGTTTCTCTGTATGTAACCAAAAATCTTAGCTGATTTAGCACTTTAGATACCTAGATATTTGAAACACGAAAATATGTTATAGGATTACCATAAAACAATCAGACATTTCTGTTTATTTAAAAACAAAAAGAGGGGCAGCTACATGGCTCAAATAGTTGGACATCTGCCTTTGGTTCAGTTCATAATCTCCAGGTCTTGGGATCGAGCCCCCCACTGTGCTTCCAGCTCAACGGGGAGTCTTCTCCCTCTGCCTCACCCCCCCCCCCCCCGCTTGTGCTCTCAATCTCTTTCTCAAATGAATAAAATCTTTTTAAAAAAAGCAATTTTAACATATCATTTGTGCATCTTTCCCACTGATATCAGAGCCAGCCATAAAGCAGATCAGAGAATGGACAGATAAGTAAACAGCAGAGCAGGGTATCTGGCTCCAAACAGGCCCTCTTACTGACTGGCTTTCTGACTGGTACCTATAAGCAATAATGAGATGTCAACTATTATCCAAAGTATTTGTATATAAACCTATATAATTTATATCACAAATTATAGTATGCTATAATATAGATATATATAGTATAAAGACATAGTATAGACCTATAGCATAAATATATATTTTATACATCACTAACTTACATAAACTTCCATACTGAATTGAGACTTCTATATAAATACCTAGGATGGTTTTAAGACCTGGATCTAGTATTTTACTATTGGCAGTCATTTTTTTTATAGTATCTTTAAAAATTCATTGAGTTAGAACTACATGATAAATTTGGTTCTTTTAGAAAAATGGTATAGATCAGCACATTATTATTTGAGTAGATAACATATATTTAAATTTCTTCATGGCAAAATAAGCATATTAAAAAATAATTATACTTGAGCCAAGATTCTTCCCACCTCAGTACCTTTGCAAATACTATTCCTTCTGCCTATTTTTTCACTAAACTAATGCCTACCAATCACTTAGATCTCAGCTTAAATGACATTTTCAACAAGAAATCACCCCTTCAATCTCAGACTAGATATCCTATTTATTTCTTTTCATAACACTGTCTTCTTTTCTATTACACTATTCATTTCAACTATAACTTTAAAAACTCTTCCTCTGCTTAATATCTACTCTCCCTCCCACAAGTTAATATACAGTGTGATATTAGTTTCAGGTGTAGAATTCAGGTGGATTCAACACTTACACACAACAATAAGAAACCATTTTTCAATAAGAAAACCATTTTAGTCCTAATCCACAATAAAGTGCCTGGCACATGAGATTCTCAAAATATGTGAGAATAGAATGACTGGCAATAGAAACTAATTGGTTTGGAGTGAAGGTACAAAGGACTTCAAAAGTCCATCTAAACAACCTTGCGTTTTACTCTGTATAAAGTGGAGATTCAAGAAATGTTCAAGAACAGAAGAATGAGCCATCCAATTATTCTAAATTATTCTGGGAATGGGACACAAGGTTGACTGGAATTGGGAAAGACTTGGAAAAGAAATATTTTTTCATAATTCAGGTCTCTTTTTCCTAAACTTCATGTGATTCTCATACCATCTTCATAACTTTTTACCATATTTTCTGATCAATCTTCACTATATTTTGCAAAATCTATGTTATTGCCTTTATTTTATTTACATTTACATAAAAAGGCAAATTTTCACTGCTATATGTGAAATCAGTGTCATCTGCTATAGAAATAAAATGTAGCAATAAAAGGAAACACAACGAACAAATACTAAATTCCAGATAGATGTCACTGTGTGCCAAATTTCAAAATCTCAGGCCTTCTCTGTTTGTCAAAGAGAGATGAACATAGTTGATTAAGGTGGTTGAAAGCCATATTAATACCAAATTGAGACTTTCCATGATTTAACAAGGGGTACTAAAATTAAAATGAGACTAATTAAACTAATATTAAATGTTATCATCAGTGAGCCCCCTGGCATTGTCCCACATTTCAGGTAACACTGGTTTGAAAAGTAAGGGGAGTAAGTTGAACAGCATTGCCATACAACCCACCAATCCCACTCCTAGGTATGTAACTAAAAGAAATGAAAACAGTTATTCAAACAAAAATTTGCACACAAATGTTCAGACAGTACTACTCACAACAGCTGAAAGGTAGAATATCCACCCAAATATCCATCAAACAATAAATGGATAAAGAAAATGTGATGTATATTCACAACAGAATATTATTTAGCCATAAAAAGAAATGAAATACTGGCATAGACTACAATACAGATTAACCCCAAAAATAAGATGCTAGGGGGCTCCTGGGTGGCTCAGTCAGTTAAGTGTTCAACTCTTAATTTTGGCTCAGGCTCCACACACTCAGCATGAAGTCTGCTTGTCCCTCCCCACCCTCCTCCGCCACTCGTACTCTTTATCTCTCTCACTCTCTCTCTAAAATAAATAAATAAATAAAAACTTTGGGGTGAGTGGGAGAAGATGCTAGTAAAAGAAACCAAACACAAGAGGTAACATATGTATGACTCCATTTATATGAATTATCTAAAATTGGCAAATCCATAGGAACGGAAGCAGATTAGTGGTTGTCAGGGGCTGAGAGAAGATAATGAGGAGTGACTGCTTAATGGGTACAGAGTTTCTGTCTGGATAATAAAAAAGGTTTAGAGCTTTAGAGAATAGTGATGATTGTATAACACTGTGAGTGCACTTAAAGCCACTGACTTGTATACTTTTAAGCGGTTAAAATGTTAACCTTTATGTGTGCTTTATCATGATATAAAAAATAAGGGCTAAACTGAAGTAATAAGGGTGAAAACAGAAATATGATGAAGTTACATTGCTGAAAGAAAATCATTAAGACTTAGTGACAGATTAGATGTGAAGGCTGAAGCTGAGGAAAGGAATAAAGGAAAAAGCTAAGGATCTGAATCTGAAATGAAAGCAAAGCAGGGAATCAGGAAAAGCTGAGATTTTGATGTTTAAAAGATTAATACTGTCACTAACACAAATAGGGAGATCCGGGGAAGATATGGTTTAGCGAAGAAAACTGTAGGTTGGGATGTATTATTTAAAGATTTTATTTACTTGAGGACAGAGAGAGAAAGCGAGAGAGAAGGAGCAGGGGGAGGGACAGAGGGAGCAGGAGAAGCAGACTCCTCACTGAGCAGGGAGTGAACTTGATCCTGGGACTCCAGGATGATGACCTAGCCAAAGGCAGATGCTTAACCAACTGAGCCACCCAGGCACCCCTGTAGGTTGAGTTTTAACTATACATAACCTGAGATCCCAAATATTTACAGTGATTTAGAAATTCAGAACTGTTTCCTCTAATTAACTAAAAGGAGCTTATAAATAGATGGGATAATTTTGCAGAATAGTACTAGAAAAGATTATAATTATGTTTGGCTATTGAGTATATACTAAATATACCCACATAGAATTAATATACCTCTTTATTAAATGTTTTTACTGCTTTAAATGTTGTTTAGCTCTGGTTTTCTCTGATATCTTCTAAAATGCAAAGCTGGTATTTTCCTTTTAAAATCTTTCAACATGGGGTACCTGGGTGGCTCAGTGGGTTAAGCCTCTGCCTTTAGCTCAGGTCATGATCTCAGGGTCCTGAGATCAAGCCCCACATCGGGCTCCCCCGCCCCCGCCTGCCTCTCTGCCTACTTGTGATCTCTGTCAAATAAATAAAATCTTTAAAAAAAATCTTCCAACACCTTCTCACTGCCTTCTGAATAAAGTACGCACTGCTTAGTCTATCTTTATAAAATGCTGCTATTACCTCCTTAAACTCTCTAATCCCCATCATATTCAATTATTTGTCACTTCCATGATATTTTCTCTCTGAAATGCCCTTCCCCTTCATCAACTTGTCCAACAACCTACTCATTTTTCCATACTCTGTTCAAGAGTTACCTGCCATAGGAGCATAGAGGAAAGAAGGGAAAAATAAAACAAGATAAAATCAGAGAGGAAGACAAACCATAAAAGACTCTTAATCAGAGGAAACAAACTTAAGGTTGCTGGAGGGAGGAGGGTAGGGCAACTGGGTGATGGACATAAAGGAGAGCATAGGATGTAATCACCATTGCATATTATATAAGACTGATGAATCACTGACCTCTACCTCTGAAACTAATAATACATTATACATTAATTAATTGACTTTAAATAAAAAAATAGATTTCTGAGAATAGCTAAGTTTAGATATGAATTTTTTTTTCTGTATTACAGGAAAACCTGAAGTATTATTAAGGAAATTAATTTTCAATATTACATTATCCAAGACATTGCTTTCTTTGCTGTTTTTGTATACAATTAATTTTTAAAAAGAAGAAAATATTTCAAATGTATCTTGGGATGTGAAACTCTCAAAATTAAGGCTCACATTGTCCCAAAAAGACATTTTGATAGAAAGAGGTGAATTGGTCATTAACATAATTTAAAACTAGTATGTATTAGAAGAATCATTTTCTAAGAAATAAGAATGACTCTCTGAATTCACAAGAAAAAAAAAAAGTTACCTACCATAATTCTTTCCTAAGCCATCCCACACATAGACATTTTAAAATACATCACTCCTACCTCTACTATAACACATCATTCTTACCTAATTACAATGCCTTCCTCTCCTAAGAGATTCTAAGACTCCTTTCAGTAATCATGGGATACCTTTGATGATTTCTGAGTGTCTATGGCTAGCTGTCATTTATTCTACAATAT
>ML104581.1:0-10460 GCA_003697995.1 Taxidea taxus jeffersonii | reverse complement strand
CCCTTCCCCCTTCCTTCTTGCTTGCTTCCTTCCTTCCTCCTTTCTTCTTTCTTTCCTTTTTGCTTCCTTCCTTCTTCCTTCCTTCCTCTTTTCCCCCTTCTTCCCTTCCTTCTTCCTTCCTTCTTTCCTTCTTCCTTCCTTCCTCTTTTCCCTCTTCCTTCTTCCTTCTTCCTTCCTCTTTCCTTACTTTCTTCAAGGCAGGGATGCTGCAGGTCAGCTGTGAAGGGTGAAAACCCAAAGTCCAGCCCATGAACTGATAAGGAAAGACTTTCAGCTCTGGAGGCTGGAGGAGCCCGTGACCTGAGAACGTGGGCACATGATTAGCTCAGCATATGGGTCCACCATGTTTCCTCTGGAACTTTCCATTAATGACAATGACCCTGTCCAGACAGAGACAGAAAAGGACTAGGATGCCTTATTCTGACATGAACCTCAGTAGGAGGGAGAGGAAAAAATGGAAGGAAAACCCAGGACAATAACCAAGCTCATTTCTTATATGCATATCATGCTTTAAAATGTCCAAGCACTTTGATATCAACTCTATCTCCTTGAAGTTCACAGTTTGGGAACTATCAGCCCATCAGACAAGAGGAAGGAACCAAACCCAAAGAGGCAAAGAGCCCCTCCCATGGCCACCTGTGGTATTAGGGGCCAAGCTCACAGGACTTGGGTGGCGTGGCGTTGAACTATGTGTCATTTCTACCAAGACCCCAGAGGGAAGGCTGCTGGTTGGGGTCTTGACCCTCCCCACGGTGGGGGTTCCTGACCCTGACTCCAGGAGCCATGGGTCCTAAGAGATGAGACCAGGCCCGCCTGCCTCCTGCCTCTGCGAGCCAGCAGCCTGGCTCCCGGCGCGGGGTCTCATTTCAAAGGACGGAAAATCAGCCAAGAAACGTGAGATAGGAAAGCGCCCGTGAGAAGGTAAGTGCGAGCCGTTGCCCTCCTCTTCTCTGTGGGGAGAGAGAGAGGTCAAATGGTGCTTTGGTCCACAGCTTAAGAGCAATCTCCCACCTGCCCCCGCCTGCCCGGGCTCCACACGCGAAGGCCAGGCCCAGGACATACATGTCCCAGTCCAAAGGGGATTTGAGGGGCGTGGCTGGTTGTTGAGTCTGTGAGCATCTGACCCATGGTAGCGACACTGTCAAGGTGCAGAGAGAGGTGGAGGGTGGGGGCAGAGGCCAAGGCTGACGGGGGGCAGAGGGACCCCAGCAAGACGATGGCACGTCACAGGAGCGCACACGCTCAGGACCCCGGGGAAATGATTTGACCTCTCTGAGCCTTGAGTGTTCTCACCGGTGAAGGACAGAGGACAACATTACACCTATCAGACTGTCTCTGAGGACCAAAGGGGTAACGTATGCAAAGCAGTTGGCACAGAGCAAGGAGGTGATAAATGGAAAATAATATAATTTAATAGGATATGATATAATATAATGCAACATCATATAATATATTACGTTATAATGTGCGTTATAATTCTTCGTGTGGGCTCTTGAGCTTGAGAACTTTCTGCTGACACAGGCGGAGGGGAAGGGGCGGGTGGGAGGAGAGCTGAGTCCAAGGCCTGTGCCCTAAGCGGGATGGCAGGAAGGGGGAGGCGGGCTCCCCGTTCTCTGGCGGCACCTACTCAGGCCCCCCCCTCCCTTTTCTCCTAGTCTATAAGTTATGCATTAGCCTGGCTGCTTTCCCACCTCCAAGGGCCTCCCCATGGCCTGGTGGGCGAACTCGGGGGGATGGTCAGGTAAAGTCAGCCTCTCAGCCCTTCTTTCTGGGCACACCTCCCTGCCCTACTAGAGATAGGAGCCCCTAAACGTCCGTGCTCGAGTCATGATGCCACAAAGACTTTGCTTAGAGGAAACGCAAGAGAGGACGAGACAGCTCAAACCCTTTAGTGGTGGGCCTGATTCCCCCAAAGGCTGGGCAACGCTAACTGCCATGACCCCTTCGTGAGCATCTCCTCTTAGCCTTTTGTCAGCGTGGAGGATGGGGCAGGGGGGTGTTCCTGGAGGTTGTCATGCAGTGGAGATAGGTCTATGCCCATAGGTCTATGCCCCTGAGTCCTGCCTCAGCCCTGCCTTGAAAGATAATGGAACATGGAGAACAAGCATGGGCTCCGGAGCCACGCAGACCAGGGCCTGCATCTGGGCCAAAGCTCCCACTTGCCGGCGAGGACTTGTTGCAGGAGCTAGGACTCCACTGGGGGTCAGGGAGTGAGGTGCAGGATGGTGACTACAGGCCAGGCAGGGCACAGTAGCATGCGGGCACCCCTGCCTCCCTGTACTGCCCACTAGGTTCACTTTGCTCCTGCTCCCTCTGCCCAGATTTGAGGGGATCTGTTGAGTGCTCCACCCTGGACTCCCGCCTGGGCATTTCTAGCCACCCCTGCAATGGGGCCAAGGGAGGGGCTGGGGAACTATTTTGGGTCAGGAAGGAGGGCTGTGGTGGGCATGCAAGGGAGGCAAGAATGGGATTGGCAGGGCAGGCCCCCTCCTTCGGGCTCCTTCCACCTACAAGAGCCGCCCTGCCTGTGGTCAGTCCCCAGTCTGGCCTCAACATAAATGATGAAGCCAAGGGGGAAGCAGGAGGTGAAGAGAGATGGGAAACAGGGGCTGGGGTAAGGAGAGGAGAGGTCAACCCAGGGCCTGGGAGATCCCCAGATGGTGAGGCAGCTGCAGAGAAACAGCCAGGGAAACATGGTTCTCTGGGCTGCCACAGACAAGTCAGATTCCTGCTTCAGGTTGTACTGTGTGGTTGTTGTCATGGATCCTAGAGGGGCATGTCACAGGGGTCATTTGGGAGCACTCAGGATCACTGTGCCATGGGGACCTTCTTCCTGTATGCAGGGCTCTGGGCCTGCCTCCCATAGCCACAAGACTGGACTCGGAGCAACTGGTCTGAGGGGGGGAGCCGGGGGCAGCCTGGAACTGTTGAGACCCCTGGGCTGGCTGCTTCCGGACTGAGTATCTGCTCATTAGGACTCTTTCTTCTAGGGCCAGGATCAGGGTGAGGAAAGTAAGGAAGGGGTGCAACATTTAAGGAAGGGATGCCGAAAATCTTAGTTAAGATAAATAATATTTTAAGGCAACATTTCACAAACCACAAATTAACATGAGAAATTCCACAATGAACAAAATAATCAAAATGTTACATAAAGTCAAGCACTGGCAGGGCCAGGACTGGGGGAGGTTAGGACAGTCAGCCGTGCAAGTGCAAGGTCAGATCTCCTCTTCGTTGAACATTTTGATGTCTTGTTCGTTGTGAAACTGTGGCTTTAGTTTGGGTTTTTAAAAATATTGCCCTGAAACTTTATTTACATTGATTACCAAACTTCCGGGCACCCTTTCCATCTTGCATTTGAGACTAGTGCCTTACTTGCCCCGCCCTATTCCTTCCCCTCCCCCTGCTCTTGCCCTGTGTTCTGTTTTCACACCCAATTAGTTCACTTGGTCTGCCCACAACCCCAAGGATCAGGGAGGGGGAAAATATGGGAGAACAACAGATACGAGGAACCAGAAGCCAGAAACATCCAAAAAGGAAAAACAGACTCAGAGCAGGGGAAGTAGCAGGCATGGGGGAGGGCTGGGGGCAGGCTCCAGGGTCTGTCCAGGGTCCTGGACAAGGGCTGGGGAGACAAGGGGTGAGCCTTGGTGACTGGGGGCAGTCAGAGAGAGTGGGGAGAGGGGGACAGAACCTGAGCACAGAGGACAGAGTGAGAAAGAAGGAAATACACCACCAAGAAGAGCTACTGGGCAGTTTACCCCGTACCAAGGTTGTAAATGGTGTGACCATGTTCTATAAACATTAACACATGCTCACAAGTTTCATCCTAAAACAGCCCAAGGAGGTGGGTCCACTTACGTTCCCCATTTTATAGATGTAAAAATTGAGGCACACAGAAGCACCAAAGGTCTTATAAGAAGCCCCAGAGGAGCAGAATACCAGCTCAGGCGTTCTGACCTGGACCTGACTGCTTTTAGCTCTTACCACCCCGGAAGGGAGGGGAGAGGGGAGCGGAGGGGGTGCGGAGGGTGGGGAGGGAGGTCACGCCCCACCCTGGTGCTCAGCTCCCTGGGAGGCTTGGGCAGGAGCCCTCTACCCAGGAGGCTTTCAGCCAGGCTGGGCTGAGACAAAGCCAGTGTTCCCCGGAAGTAAGAGACAAATCTAATTTTTACAAATCACATCATATCTCAAATATCTTAGGGGAATTTGCAACTTAAAATATTTCTAATATATACCTCTCAGTTTCAAATACCAGGAGGCGCTTTGCATTACACCCTGGCCCTGAAAGGGTCTATTGTAGGTATTCATTTTTGGGGGTGGGGGTGGGGGAGAAGGTGGGGAATAAATAAAATCCTATTTCCTAAATGCCCCAGGTGAGTTTTCTTTTTCCTCCTACATTCTCACAGTAGATCTTTTTCTAAACCTTTTGCAGCTACTGTTTCCTATTTTTCCATAAATCCAGACTTTGAATTCTTAGATTTGCTTTAATCTTCATTGTCCAAGACAGCAGCCTCTGGCCCCAAGTAGCTGTTTAAATTTGAACTTAACATAATAAAAATGAAATAAAATTAAAAATTCAGTTTCTCCGCTGCACTGGTCACACGTGGTTAGTGGCTACCGTGCTGGGCCCTGCAGGAGAGGATATCTGCGGCCAAAGAAGTTCTACTCGACTGTGGTGGCTTCAAGTGTGAGATCCACCTGAATGGAAACCTCAGTTTCCACTTAAAGTGAGGCTCATCTGTGTTCTCTCCCGGCTTGAGCCTCTGGGCTATATCATCATTGGGAACAACTGCTTTACCTTATAGCACTGGATGCAGGTGTGACCCAGGCGGATGTCAAGTGTCCTCCCTGCCCATGGCGTTGAGAAGCCAAATATCTGGGCTTGGGCTTCCGGTAAGGGTGGGGTAGCTGCTCTCAGCCCAACGCCCTGCTCCCGCAGATAACAACCATAAACAACTGTCTGAGGCATCGGAGAAAAACCAGAAGCAGCCAACACTGGACGCTCAGAGGCAGGAATAGCATTCAGGTTGAGTTTCCCATGTTTATGGGGTTTTGTTTGAGGGCAGGCTCCAGCCTCTGCTAAGTGGGGCCACTAAACTCCAGGAAGAAAACCCACACTCTCACTGGCTTCCAGAACCACAGTCCAGCATTTGGAGTGACCAAGGCAACTGGAGAGTCAGGGTGGGATTATCAGCAAATCAAGAACCAGAGGGAGGAGGTTCAAGATCTGCATATAAACTCTTCCCAAATCTTGGGCTGACCTTTGAACTATGATGCCAGGGCTGCTTTAAGCTCCCCCAACACAGGCTGGAGGAGCTACACAGAGATGTCTGCTACTGGCCACCACTGGGGAGACAAAGGTTGGAGTTTGAGTCTGGCCAAGTTCACTGTTTTGTTTGTTTATTTGGTATCAATGCACTTTAGGGTACCCTAACAAAATCCAGAGTCTCTAGACATATCACCCACAATGTCTAGGACAGAGCCCCAATCTTCTAGGCACCTGAAGAAAGAGGGAAATGTGACCTCTGCACAAGAGAAAAGAAATCAATACAGACCGTTTTGAAACAACTATTACAACTGTCCTGACAGACACAAAGGAAAATATACTTGTAATGAATGAACAAACCGGAAATCTCACAGAGAAATAAAAATTGAAAAAGAACCAAGTAAGAATTCTCGAATTGAAAAACACAGTATCTGATATTAAAAAGACACTGGACAGGCCTAACTGTGCCTTGAAGAGGACAGAAGAGTCAGCGAACGTGAAGACAGACCAACGGAAAATATCCAACCCAAAGGACAGACGGAGAAAGGACTAACAGGATGAAACAAAACAAAACACCTAGAGCCTAAGGGACCAAAGGTCTAACATACATATAAATGGAGTCCGAGAAAGAGAGGAGACACAATAGGGACAGAAAAATTATCTGAAGAAATAAGGGCTGAAAATCCTCCAAATTTGGGTGAAGACAAACTATAAGTTGGAAATGCCGAATGAATCCCTAGTACAGTAAACACAAAGCTTTACAGCCATGACCCCAACTGCAGGCGTGACTGTTGCTCCTGCTTCCCCTCAAAAACCAGCAGGCGGCAGGGCCTTCCTCTCTGCAGACCACGTGCACACTCTGTGATAGAGGATATGACAATATCCTGTCTAAAAAGTGCACAGAGAGGGGACTGAGTGCCTTTGCATACATTTTCTTAATTGACATTCACAGCTACCTCCTGAAGAACCAGGAACTCTCGTCTCCATGTTGTTTTGCTTATTCATTTCTTAATTACTTAAAAGAATGGAGATGAGCAATAAGGTTCAGAGATGTTGAGCAAGTCACACAGTAAGTGGTAGAGCCAGGGCTAGAAGCCTAACTCCAAAGCCCATTTTCTCTCCATTATATTACTGCCTGTAAACTATGTACACTGGATTCATGGGTGTAAAAGGGGGGGGTTGAAAATAATTCCCACTCGAGAATTCAATCAGAATCAAATGGGGGTTGGGTCTGCATACTGGAAAATTTTAAAGCCCCTCCGGATGACTGGGGGGTACACGCATGGGATGGGAACCCTCATGTACACTTGGCTGCAACCTGGAAGATAAGCAGACGGAGAAAGAGAACTGGGTCAGACCTGCTCGCGCTGCTGGGTGGGCAGTTACAAGTCTTGGGAAAGGCCCTTGGGACAAAGCTCTAACCTAGACCCTTAAGTTTGTAACCCTCCACTCCTGGCCTTTTCCTCAGATTTCTAGGAGGCACACAGCTGTCCCCAACTCTCAGCTCCAGAAGATACAGGGTGGGGGGGGGTGGGCGGAGTGTCCAGGGAGACTCTCTACAGCATGGCCTGAGTTACAGAAAGCTGCAGGAGCAGACCCAGGACACTCTGGGTGAAGAATGAGCAGTAAGACCTCAGAACCCTAATTCCTCCAGGCTTTGGCTGAGGGAAGACAGAGAGTCAGACAGCCCCCATTACTCTCCCCAAGCCCCTCAGGACCATCACACGGTCCCATCTGCACTGGGCAAGGCATACGTGGGGCAAGTGCCCCCCCCCCGCCGGTGCAGCCTTGCCACGTGCTCCGTGCCTGATACTGCTCACACCTTGCCTCCGAAACCCATCCCAGCTCAGGACACTGCTCCTACTGCCCCGTGCATCCAGCCCTGCATCCATGCGAGCCATCAACTGTGTTTCCCCAAAGCCCAGCGCAGAGTAGCTGCTCAATAAACAGTCTCTGAGTGCACGTAAGTATGAATGAGGCAGGGTCCCACTGCTGTCTGGCTCAGCGCTGTCATTTGACCCTAGATTACCCAGAAACACAAGAACAAAAACAAAATAAAAACAAGACCATGAGACTCACTGAGGATCTGATGATGGTGGTAATGATGGTGACAGCGGTGGCGGTGGTGTTGCTAATTTGATGACGATGGCACCAATGACACGGCAGACACGCTGCACTGAGCACTTACTCCATGCGAGGCATTTCACATACATTACTCGCTGTATTCTCAGAATCACCTCACCAAATGTGCTTTTAGCTCCATTTTGTAGATGGGGAAATTGAGGCTCATCGAGGTAATACTGCTTTCCCATGGCACGACTGAGACCAAAGCCAGGTCTGTCTCTAATGGCAGAGCTCTCAGGAATAGCCCTATTCTCCTGTTCTCATGTTTCTCAAAACCCCAGCTGGATTGAATCAAACTCAATCCTAAATGCCCACCCCCACCCCGGGCCAGTGCGGTAGAGCCCATGTGCTCCGTGCCCCCTCTGGGGTTCTGCCTCCCAGCAGCTCCCCACTCTGTGCCAGCTCATGGCCTGGGCATTAAGGGCGGGTACTGTGAGTCCCAGCGTCGTTCACACTGGCTGCGCATGCTCAGGTGGCCTACCCAGGCTCATTCCCAGCTTATCGATCCAGGACCAGGGGAGCATGCAGGGGCCCAGCCCACGGGGTCCCTCCGGCGCTCCCAACAGCCTGTGTCTAATGACCGCAGAAAGCCATTACGGCTCACTTAGCTGTAAACAGCCCTTCGCAGCACTCATTAGGGCCGCCGAGGAGCTCAGAGCACGCTCCTCTTGGAGCGAAGGGGTGTGTGCACCAAGCGAGTGCGGGCTGTGCCTTCTTACTGGAAGCATGGCTTCCTGCTGGCCTGCCTTCCAGGAAAGGGGAGCTGGCTGGGACCTGGCCAGCTGCCCTACCCCTCCAACCAGGGTCCCCCACTGCAAGTGGTTCTCTCCACCATGGGGCAGGACCCTAGCTGCCCCTGTGACAATCTGAGCCAGGACTTCCCCACTCCGGGCTGGCCTGACATCCCACCGGAAGGCCAGCCAGCTGGACAGACTCCCCGGGGGGCACCCGACACCCTGGAAATACTGGCTGTCCCTGGAGAGACTCCTTTCTTCTTTGTGTGTGTGGGGGGAGGACAATCTGACCACCATTGGGGAAGAGGTACATTTCTGGGGCCTAAACTTGAGGAGGTGAGAGCCTGGGTGGTGCCTGGTCTAGATGTTCTGCCTCTTCCAAATCAGAGCTTTCAGACGGCCTTCGACTTGATCCTAGTAAAATCCTCTATAGGGTCCCTGTAGCTAAAACAGAGCAGAGGGCACATACTTCATCCCAGCTGGCGGGAGGGTGGGGGTCGGAGGCCTACCTGTTTTGCCACCCCCTCATACCTTCCCCTGCCCCCCCTTACCCGCCAGGAGGGTGGAGCCACCTCTGTTCCATGGGTTTCTTGGAATATTGTTTAATAACCACTGACCTACCCCCCATGCTGTTTTCTCTGCCAGGGGCACCCAAGCCCACTCTTTGTGGCCAACTCCCATCCACCTCTGGACCCTGGGGGCACCCCCTGCAGAAGCACCCCCCCCCCCTCTCATCACCCAGCTCTTCTGGTTTTTTTAGCACACCACGTTCTCCAATCAGAGTTCTGTTTGCCTACTATCTGCTGCCCGGCTTTTCTCTGAGCTGCCCAGGGAGAGGCACCATGTCCATTCTGTCACCTTATCTTCAGTGTGGGCCTGACGCGTGCCCACAGTGGGTGTTCAGTAGAGATCTGATGAACAAATGAATGAATGGTCCCAGCAGACGACGTCCAGCTTGCTTTAAAGCCTTGTGAAGGGGTATCTACATCTAACTGTCAATGACCTTCCCCATTCTCCAGTCCTCATGGCCAACATTTCTTCCACTTGTTCCCTATCTGTCCTTCACCTTTCAGCAGAGACATTTTCCCCCAGGAAGCTGCCCAACCCCCTCAAATATCAAATGTCCAACAAGCTCCCACGCGATGGCCCCCTAGCGGTGTCCTTCTCCCAGGCTCACAAATCCTTTGGGAGAGGAGTGGTCTCTTTAGCAACTGCAAGGTGCCCAGGTGTCCCTACGGGGGGTGTTGGATGAACGAGAGGACGCTATCTCCGGCCCTGCCGCTAGGAGGCAGCACCACCTGCTCTGGGTTGATGACCTAGTCATGGGATGGTCCCTCTCCATCCTCCCAATCAGCCACCCACTAGACACCTTCCCAGAGCCTGAGCAGAACTCTCCAGAGAACATGCTCTGGGCCAGGAGGGATGAGCCGGATGATGGGAAGTGGGTACAGCAGGTGGCCAGGGTCTCTCTTCATGACAAGACAGAGATGCAGCTAAGGAAGAAGACAAAGGGCCCCTGGGACATTGTAGGCTGGGCCCCAACCACCACATCCTTACGTCCTTCCTTCACTAGGAGGAGGACACTGGTACTGGGTGGCAGCAACCCCAGGGCCAGCAGATGGCAAGTTCCCAGCCTTCTGCAGTGCCCCAGAGGTCACTCTTGGTCACCTCCACCACTCACCCAGATGCTAGGATCCCAAACCGTGATCTGTCTTCGACTCTGATCCTTCCCTCACAGCCAAGCCATCAGCTCAGCATCCCTCCAGCTCTGCCTCCAACATGAACCTAGGATCTGACCATATCTCGCCATCCTAGCCCAGAGCACCGCGACCCCTGACCTGGACCACAGCCTCCTCACTGGTGTGCCCGGTCCCTGCAGTCCAGCCCACGTGGCACCCATAGGGATCAATTTAAAGCATAAACAAAATCACCCCTCTGCCCTGCTTAAAGCCTCCAGGGGCTCCCGCTCCCATGCAGAATAAAATCCAAAGCCCGTACCATGACCCCCAAGGCCCCACGGGGACTGGACAGCACCTCCTGCGTCCCACTCACACATCGTCCCAGCACATGCCAAGCCCAGGCCTTCCTAACCCCTCCGCACTCTTCATCAGGGTCACTGTCCAAACACCAGAGGCCCTCCCAGGCCCGCCCCAACCACGAGGCCTCCTAAGGCCACTCCCCACCCCCACAGGCCATGTCTCCTCCCTTCAGGACACTACCTCCCGGTCTCTGTACTCTGTAGTCCCGCCCTTCCCTGGGGGACGGTGGGGGGTGGTGGGAGGTAGGTATACACTCCACGGAGACAAGGGATTTGCTCTGTACTGCTTGACTCCTGT